>CATKUP010000617.1:0-109000 GCA_949786385.1 Onychomys leucogaster
AAAATTCATTTGAGCAGAAAAATCACTGGGTTTACCGGTAATGAACACTTGCTTGTAGGAAGACAAAGAGTGTTTCGTTTAACTCCATTTCTGATGGAACATTCAGACTGGTGTTCTCATCCATGTGTCATACTCTGTTTTAACGCAAGAAGAATGCTCTTCTTTCCAGCATCTCCAATACAGCAAGAAACATGAGCATGTCCAGAAAAAATGAACTGTGTTGTCTACTCATCTGGACCATATCTAGTTGAACTCTGATTATGAAACTGTAACAAACTACAGCATCTCTTACATAGATGCTCTTTAGTTAATAGTGCAAAATGTGTTGGGTTCGTGAACTGTGTAAATTCATTTGAGCCGAAAAATCACTAGGCTTACCGGAAATGAACTCTTGCTTGTAGGAAGACACAGAGCCTTTGGTTTAACTCCGTTTCTGATGGAAAATTCAGACCGGTGTTCTCATCCATGTCACATACTCTGTTTTAACGCAAGAAGAATGCTCTTCTGTCCAGAATCTGCAATACAGCAAGAAATATGAGCATGTCCAGAAAAAATGAACTGTGTTATCTACTCATCTGGACCATATAGTTGAACTCTGATTATGAAACTGTAACAAACTACAGCATCTCTTACATAGATGCTCTTTAGTTAATAGTGCAAAATGTGTTGGGTTCGTGAACTGTGTAAATTCATTTGAGCCGAAAAATCACTAGGCTTACCGGAAATGAACTCTTGCTTGTAGGAAGACACAGAGCCTTTGGTTTGACTCCATTTCTGATGGAACATTCAGACCGGTGTTCTCATCCATGTCACATACTCTGTTTTAACGCAAGAAGAATGCTCTTCTTTCCATCGTCTCCAATACAGCAAGAAACATGAGCATGTCGAGAAAAAAAGAACAGTGTTTCCTACTCATATGGACCATATCTAGTTGAACTCTGCTCATTAAACTGTAAGAAACCACAGCATCTCTTAAATAGATGCTCTTTAATTAATAGTGAAATCGTGTTGGGTTCGTGATATTTGAAAATTCATTTGAGCCGAAAAATCACTAGGCTTACTGGAAATGAACACTTGCTTGTAGGAAGACAAAGAACGTTTGGTTTAACTCCATTTCTGATGGAACATTCAGACTGGTGTTCTCATCCATGTGTCATACTCTGTTTGAACGCAAGAAGAATGCTCTTCTTTCCAGCGTCTCCAATACAGCAAGAAACATGAGCATGCCCAGAAAAAAAGAACTGTGTTTCCTACTCATAGGGACCATATCTATTTGAACTCTGCTTATGAAACTGTAGTAAAGAACAGCGTCTCTTACATAGATGCTCTTAAGTTAATAGTGAAAAACGAGTTGGGTCCGTGAACTGTGTAAATTCATTTGAGCCGAAAAATCACTGGGTTTACCGGAAATGAACTCTTGCATGTAGAAAGACAAAGAGACTTTGGTTTAACTCAGTTTCTGAAGGAAAATTCAGACCAGTGTTCTCATCCATGAAACACCCTCTGTTTTAACGCAAGTATCATCCTCTTTTTTCCAGAGTCTGAAAAACAGCAAGAAATATGAGCATGTACAGAAAAAAAAGAACTGTGTTTCCTACTCATACGGACCATATCTAGTTGAACTCTGCTCATTAAACTGGAACAAACCACAGCATCTCTTACATAGATGCTCTTTAGTTAATAGTGCAAAATGTGTTGGGTTCGTGAACTGTGTAAATTCATTTGAGCCGAAAAATCACTAGGCTTACCGGAAATGAACTCTTGCTTGTAGGAAGACACAGAGCCTTTGGTTTAACTCCATTTCTGATGGAACATTCAGACCGGTGTTCTCATCCATTTCACATATTCTGTTTTAACGCAAGAAGAATGCTCTTCTTTCCAGCGTCTCCAATACAGCAAGAAACATGAGCATGCCCAGAAAAAAAAACTGTGTTTCCTACTCATAGGGACCATATCTATTTGAACTCTGCTTATGAAACTGTAATAAAGAACAGCGTCTCTCACATAGATGCTCTTTAGTTAATAGTGAAAAACGTGTTGGGTGCGGGAACTATGTAAATTCATTTGAGCTGAAAAATCACTGGGTTTACCGGAAATGAACTCTTGCATGTAGAAAGACAAAGAGACTTTGGTTTAACTCTGTTTCTGAAGGAAAATTCAGACCAGTGTTCTCATCCATGAAACACCCTCTGTTTTAACGCAAGAAGCATCCTCTTCTTTCCAGAGTCTGAAATACAGCAAGAAATATGAGCATGTACAGAAAAAAAGAACTGTGTTTCCTACTGATACGGACCATATCTAGCTGAACTCTGCTCATTAAACTGGAACAAACCACAGGATCTCTTACATAGATGCTCTTTAATTAATAGTGAAAATCGTGTTGGGTTCGTGAAATTTGAAAATTCATTTGAGCCGAAAAATCACTGGGCTTCCTGGAAATGAACTCTTGCTTTTTGGAAGACACAGTGCCTTTGGTTTAACTCCTTTTCTTGATGGAAAATTCAGACCGGTGTTCTCATCCCTGAAACATACTCTGTTTTAACGTGAGAAGCATGCTCTTCTTTCCAGCGTCTCCAATACAGCAAGAAACATGAGCGTGCTCAGAAAAAAAGAACTTTGTTTCCCACTGTTACAGACATTATCTAGTTGAACTCTGCTTATGAAAGTGTAACAAACCACAGCATGTGTTACATTGATGCTCTTTAGTTAATAGTGAAAAACGTGTTGGGTTCATGACCTGTGTATATTCATTTTACCCGAAAAACCCTGGGTTTACCGGAAATGAACTCCTGCTTGTAGGAAGACACAGAGGATTTGGTTTCACTCCGTTTGTGAAGGGAAATTCAGACCATAGTTCTCATCCATGAAACACCCTCTGTTTTAACGCAGAAGCATCCTCTTCTTTCCAGAGTCTGAAATACAGCAAGAAACATGAGCATGCCCAGAAAAAAAGAACTGTGTTTCCTACTCATACGGACCATATCTAGGTGAACTCTGCTTATGGAACTGTAACAAACCACAGCATCTCTTACATAGATGCTCTTTAGTTAATAGTGAAAATCGTGTTGGGTTCGTGAACTGTGTAAATTCATTTGAGCCGAAAAATCACTGGGAATACCAGAAATGAATTCTTGCTTGTAGGAAGACACAGGGTTTGGTTTTACTCTGTTTTTGAAGGAAAATTCACACCAGTGTTCACATCCAAGAAATATTCTCTGTTTTAACGCAAGAAGCATCCTCTTCATTCCAGAGTCCACAATAGAGCAAGAAACATGAGCATGTCGAGAAAAAAAGAACAGTGTTTCCTACTCATAGGGACCATATCTATTTGAACTCTGCTTATGAAACTGTAGTAAAGAACAGCGTCTCTTACATAGATGCTCTTAAGTTAATAGTGAAAAACGTGTTGGGTTCGTGAACTGTGTAAATTCATTTGAGCCGAAAAATCACTGGGTTTACCGGAAATGAACTCTTGCATGTAGAAAGACAAAGAGACTTTGGTTTATCTCCGTTTCGGAAGGAAAATTCAGACCAGTGTTCTCATCCATGAAACACCCTCTGTTTTAACGCAAGTATCATCCTCTTTTTTCCAGAGTCTGAAAAACAGCAAGAAATATGAGCATGTACAGAAAAAAAAGAACTGTGTTTCCTACTCATACGGACCATATCTAGTTGAACTCTGCTCATTAAACTGGAACAAACCACAGCATCTCTTACATAGATGCTCTTTAGTTAATAGTGCAAAATGTGTTGGGTTCGTGAACTGTGTAAATTCATTTGAGCCGAAAAATCACTAGGCTTACCGGAAATGAACTCTTGCTTGTAGGAAGACACAGAGCCTTTGGTTTAACTCCATTTCTGATGGAACATTCAGACCGGTGTTCTCATCCATGTCACATACTCTGTTTTAACGCAAGAAGAATGCTCTTCTTTCCAGCGTCTCCAATACAGCAAGAAACATGAGCATGCACAGAAAAAAAGAACTGAGTTTCCTACTCATAGGGACCATATCTATTTGAACTCTGCTTATGAAACTGTAGTAAAGAACAGCGTCTCTTACATAGATGCTCTTTAGTTAATAGTGAAAAACGTGTTGCGTGCGGGAACTATGTAAATTCATTTGAGCTGAAAAATCACTGGGTTTACCGGAAATGAACTCTTGCATGTAGAAAGACAAAGAGACTTTGGTTTAACTCCGTTTCTGAAGGAAAATTCAGACCAGTGTTCTCATCCATGAAACACCCTCTGTTTTAACGCAAGAAGCATCCTCTTCTTTCCAGAGTCTGAAATACAGCAAGAAATATGAGCATGTACAGAAAAAAAGAACTGTGTTTCCTACTGATACGGACCATATCTAGCTGAACTCTGCTCATTAAACTGGAACAAACCACAGGATCTCTTACATAGATGCTCTTTAATTAATAGTGAAAATCGTGTTGGGTTAGTGACCTGTGTAAATTCATTTGAGCCGAAAAATCACAGGGTTTACCGGAAATGAACTCTTGCTTGTAGGAAGACAAAGAGCGTTTGGTTTAACTCCGTTTGTGAAGGGAAATTCAGACCAGTGTTCTCATCCATGAAACATACTCTGTTTTAACGCAAGAAATATCCTCTTCTGTCCAGAATCTTCAATACAGCAAGAAATATGACTATGTCCAGAAAAAATGAACTGTGTTTCCTACTCATACGGACCATATCTAGTTGAACTCTGACTATGAAACTGTAACAAACTACAGCATCTCTTACATAGATGCTCTTTAGTTAATAGTGAAAAACTTGTTGGGTTCATGAATTGTGAATTCATTTGAGCCGAAAAACCCTGGGTTTACCTGAAATGAACTCTTGCTTGTAGGAAGACACAGAGGCTTTGGTTTCACTCCGTTTGTGAAGGGAAATTCAGACCAGAGTTCTTATTCATGAAACACACTCTCTTTTAACGCAAGAAGCATCCTCTTCTGTCCAGAATCTGCAATACAGCAAGAAATATGAGCATGTCCAGAAAAAATGAACTGTGTTATCTACTCATCTGGACCATATCTAGTTGAACTCTGATTATGAAACTGTAACAAACTACAGCATCTCTTACATAGATGCTCTTTAGTTAATAGTGAAAAACGTGTTGAGTTCGTGAACTGTGTAAATTCATTTCAGCCGAAAAATCACTGGGTTTACCGGATATGAACTCTTGCTTGTAGGAAGACACAGAGACTTTGGTTTAACTCCGATTCTGAAGGAAAATTCAGACCAGTGTTCTCATCCATGAAACATACTCTGTTTTAACGCAAGAAGCATGCTCTGCTTTCCAGCGTCTCCAATACAGCATGAAACATGAGCATTCCCAGAAAAAAAGAACTTTGTTTCTTACTCATACGGACCATATCCATTTAAACTCTGCTTATGAAACTCTAACAAACCACAGCATCTCTTACAAAAATGCTCTTTCATTTATAGTGAAAATCGTGTAGGGTTAGTGACCTGTGTAAATTCATTTGAGCCAAAAAATCACAGGGTTTACCGGAAATGAACTCTTGCTTGAAGGAAGACAAAGAGCGTTTGGTTTAACTCCGTTTGTGAAGGGAAATTCAGACCAGTGTTCTCATCCATGAAACATACTCTGTTTTAACGCAAGAAACATCCTCTTCTGTCCAGAATCTTCAATACACCAAGAAAAATGTCTATGTCCAGATAAAATGAACTGTGTTTCCTACTCATACGGACCATATCTAGTTGAACTCTGACTATGAAACTGTAACAAACTACAGCATCTCTTACATAGATGCTCTTTAGTTAATAGTGAAAAACGTGTTGGGTTCATGAATTGTGAATTCATTTGAGCCGAAAAACCCTGGGTTTACCTGAAGTGAACTCTTGCTTGTAGGAAGACACAGAGGCTTTGGTTTCAATCCGTTTGTGAAGGGAAATTCAGACCAGAGTTCTTATCCATGAAACACACTCTGTTTTAACACAAGAAGCATCCTCTTCTTTCCAGCATCTCTAATACAGCAAGAAACATGAGCATGCCCAGAAAACAGAACTGTGTATCCTACTCATACAGACCATACCTAGTTGAACTCTGCTCATTAAACTGTAACAAATCACAGGATTTCTTACATAGATGCTGTTTAGTTAATAGTGAAAATCGTGTTGGGTTCGAGAACTGTGTAAATTCATTTGAGCCGAAAAATCCTGGGTTTACCGGAAATGAACTCTGGCCTATAGGAAGACAAAGACTTTGGTTTAAACTCCGTTTGTGAAGGGAAATTCAGACAAGTGTTCTCATCCTTGAAACACTCTCTGTTTTAACGCAAGTAGCATCCTCTTCTGTCCAGAATCTGCAATACAGCAAGAAATATGAGCATGTCCAGAAAAAATGAACTGTGTTTTCTACTCATCTGGACCATATCTAGTTGAAATCTGAATATGAAACTGTAACAAACTACAGCATCTCTTACATAGATGCTATTTAGTTAATATTGAAAAACGTGTTGGGTTCGTGAACTGTGTAAATTCATTTGAGCCGAAAAATCACTGGGCTTACCGCAAATGAACTCTTGCTTGTAGGAAGACACAGAGCCTTTAGTTTAACTCCTTTTTTGATGGAAAATTCAGACCGGTGTCCTCATCCCTGCAACATACTCTGTTTTGACGCGAGAAGCACGCAATTCTTTCCAGCGTCTCCAATACAGCAAGAAAAATGAGCGTGCCCAGAAAAAAAGAACTTTGTTTCCAACTGTTACGGACATTATCTAGTTGAACTCTGCTTATGAAAGTGTAACAAACCACAGGATGTGTTACATAGATGCTCTTTAGTTAATAGTGAAAAACGTGTTGGGTTCATGAACTGTGTAAATTCATTTTAGCAGAAAAACCCTGGGTTTACCGGAAATGAACTCTTGCTTGTAGGAAGACACAGAGGATTTGGTTTTACTCCGTTTGTGAAGGGAAATTCAGACCAGAGTTCTCATCCATGAAACACCCTCTGTTTTAACGCAAGAAGCATCTTCTTCTTTCCTGCATCTCTAATAGAGCAAGAAACATGAGCGTGCCCAGAAAAGAAGAACTGTGTTTCCTACTCATACGGACCATATCTAGTTGAACTCTGCTCATTAAACTGTAACAAACCACTACATCTCTTACTTAGATGCTCTTTATTTAATAGTGAAAAACGTGTTGGGTTCGTGAACTGTGTAAATTCATTTGAGCCGAAAAATCACTGGGTTTACCGGATATGAACTCTTGCTTGTAGGAAGACACAGAGACTCTTGTTTAACTCCGATTCTGAAGGAAAATTCAGACCAGTGTTCTCATCCATGAAACATACTCTGTTTTAACGCAAGAAGCATGCTCTGCTTTCCAGCGTCTCCAATACAGCATGAAACATGAGCATTCCCAGAAAAAAAGAACATTGTTTCTTACTCATACGGACCATATCCAGTTAAACTCTGCTTATGAAACTCTAACAAACCACAGCATCTCTTACAAAAGTGCTCTTTCATTTATAGTGAAAATCGTGTAGGGTTAGTGACCTGTGTAAATTCATTTGAGCCGACAAATGACAGGGTTTACCGGAAATGAACTCTTGCTTGTAGGAAGACAAAGAGCGTTTGGTTTAACTCCGTTTGAAAGGGACATTCAGACCAGTGTTCTCATCCATGAAACATACTCTGTTTTATCGCAAGAAACATCCTCTTCTGTCCAGAATCTTCAATACAGCAAGAAATATGACTATGTCCAGAAAAAATGAACTGTGTTTCCTACTCATACGGACCATATCTAGTTGAACTGTGACTATGAAACTGTAACAAACTACAGCATCTCTTACATAGATGCTCTTTAGTTAATAGTGAAAAACGTGTTGGGTTCATGAATTGTGAATTCATTTGAGCCGAAAAACCCTGGGTTTACCTGAAATGATCTCTTGCTTGTAGGAAGACACAGAGGCTTTGGTTTCACTCCGTTTGTGAAGGGAAATTCAGACCAGAGTTCTTATCCATGAAACACACTCTCTTTTAACGCAAGAAGCATCCTCTTCTTTCCAGCATCTCTAATACAGCAAGAAACATGAGCATGCCCAGAAAACAGAACTGTGTTTCCTACTCATACAGACCATACCTAGTTGAACTCTGCTCATTAAACTGTAACAAACCACAGGATTTCTTACATAGATGCTGTTTAGTTAATAGTGAAAATCGTGTTGGGTTCGAGAACTGTGTAAATTCATTTGAGCCGAAAAATCACTGGGTTTACCGGAAATGAACTCTGGCTTATGGGAAGACAAAGAGCCTTTGGTTTAACTCCGTTTGTGAAGGGAAATTCAGACAAGTGTTCTCATCCTTGAAAAACCCTCTGTTTTAACGCAAGAAGCATCCTCTTCTGTCCAGAATCTGCAATACAGCAAGAAACATGAGCATGCCCACAAAAAAAGAACTGTGTTTCCTACTCATACAGACCATATCTATTTGAACTCTGCTTATGAAACTGTAACAAACCACAGCATCTCTTACATAGATGCTCTTTAGTTAATAGTGAAAAACGTGTTGGGTTCGTGAACTGTGTAAATTCATGTGAGCCGAAAAATCATGGGTTTACCAGAAATGAACTCTTTTATGTAGAAAGACACAGAGACTTTGTTTAACTCTGTTTCTGAAGGAAAATTCAGACCAGTGTTCTCATCCATGAAACAACCTCTGTTTTAAGGCAAGAAGCATCCTCTTCTTTCCAGAGTCCACAATACAGCAAGAAATATGAGCATGTCCACAAAAAAAGAACTGTGTTTCCTACTGATACGGAACATATCTAGTTGAATTCTGCTTATGAATCTCTAGCAAATGACAACATCTGTAACATAGATGCTCTTCAGTTAATAGTGCAAAACGTGTTGAGTTCGTGAACTGTGTAAATTCATTTCAGCCGAAAAATCACTGGGTTTACCGGATATGAACTCTTGCTTGTAGGAAGACACAGAGACTTTGGTTTAATTCCGATTCTGAAGGAAAATTCAGACCAGTGTTCTCATCCATGAATCATACTCTGTTTTAACGCAAGAAACATCCTCTTCTGTCCAGAATCTTCAATACAGCAAGAAAAATGACTATGTCCAGAAAAAATGAACTGTGTTTCCTACTCATACGGACCATATCTAGTTGAACTCTGACTATGAAACTGTAACAAATTACAGCATCTCTTACATAGATGCTCTTTAGTTAATAGTGAAAAACGTGTTGGGTTCATGAATTGTGAATTCATTTGAGCTGAAAAACCCTGGGTTTACCTGAAATGAACTCTTGCTTGTAGGAAGACTCAGAGGCTTTGGTTTCAATCCGTTTGTGAAGGGAAATTCAGACCAGAGTTCTTATCCATGAAACACACTCTGTTTTAACACAAGAAGCATCCTCTTCTTTCCAGCATCTCTAATACAGCAAGAAACATGAGCATGCCCAGAAAACAGAACTGTGTTTCCTACTCATACAGACCATACCTAGTTGAACTCTGCTCATTAAACTGTAACAAATCACAGGATTTCTTACATAGATGCTGTTTAGTTAATAGTGAAAATCGTGTTGGGTTCGAGAACTGTGTAAATTCATTTGAGGCGAAAAATCACTGGGTTTACCGGAAATGAACTCTGGCCTATAGGAAGACAAAGACTTTGGTTTAACTCCGTTTGTGAAGGGAAATTCAGACAAGTGTTCTCATCCTTGAAACACTCTCTGTTTTAACGCAAGAAGCATCCTCTTCTGTCCAGAATCTGCAATACAGCAAGAAATATGAGCATGTCCAGAAAAAATGAACTGTGTTTTCTACTCATCTGGACCATATCTAGTTGAAATCTGATTATGAAACTGTAACAAACTACAGCATCTCTTACATAGATGCTATTTAGTTAATATTGAAAAACGTGTTGGGTTCGTGAACTGTGTAAATTCATTTGAGCCGAAAAATCACTGGGCTTACCGCAAATGAACTCTTGCTTGTAGGAAGACACAGAGCCTTTGGTTTAACTCCTTTTTTGATGGAAAATTCAGACCGGTGTCCTCATCCCTGCAACATACTCTGTTTTAACGCGAGAAGCACGCAATTCTTTCCAGCGTCTCCAATACAGCAAGAAAAATGAGCGTGCCCAGAAAAAAAGAACTTTGTTTCCAACTGTTACGGACATTATCTAGTTGAACTCTGCTTATGAAAGTGTAACAAACCACAGGATGTGTTACATAGATGCTCTTTAGTTAATAGTGAAAAACGTGTTGGGTTCATGAACTGTGTAAATTCATTTTAGCCGAAAAACCCTGGGTTTACCGGAAATGAACTCTTGCTTGTAGGAAGACACAGAGGATTTGGTTTTACTCCGTTTGTGAAGGGAAATTCAGACCAGAGTTCTCATACATGAAACACCCTCTGTTTTAACGCAAGAAGCATCCTCTTCTTTCCTGCATCTCTAATAGAGCAAGAAACATTTAACACAATAAGCATCCTCTTCATTCCAGAGTCCACAATACAGCAAGAAATATGAGCATGTCGAGAAAAAAAGAACAGTGTTTCCTACTCATATGGACCATATCTAGTTGAACTCTGCTCATTAAACTGGAACAAACCAAAGCATCTCTTACATAGATGCTCTTTAGTTAATAGTGAAAATCGTGTTGGGTTCGTGAACTTGAAAATTCATTTCAGCCGAAAAATCACTGGGTTTACCAGAAATGAACTCTTGCTAGTAGGAAGACAAAGAGTGTTGGGTTTAACTCCCTTTGTGAAGGGAAATTCAGACCAGTGTTCTCATCCATGAAACACCCTCTGTTCTAACGCAAGAAGCATCCTCTTCTTTCTAGAGTCCACAATACAGCAAGAAATATGAGCATGTCCAGAAAAAGAACTGTGTTTCCTACTAATACGGACCATATCTAGTTGAATTCTGCTTATGAAATTGTAACAAACGACAGCATCTCTTACATAGATGCTCTTTAGTTAATAGTGAAAAACGTGTTGGGTTCGTGAACTGTGTAAATTCATTTGAGCCGAAAAATCACTGGGTTTACCGGATATGAACTCTTGCTTGTAGGAAGACACAGAGACTTTGGTTTAACTCTGATTCTGAAGGAAAATTCAGATCAGTGTTCTCATCCATGAAACATACTCTGTTTTAACGCAAGAAGCATGCTCTGCTTTCCAGCGTCTCCAATACAGCATGAAACATGAGCATTCCCAGAAAAAAAGAACTTTGTTTCTTACTCATACGGACCATATCCAGTTAAACTCTGCTCATGAAACTCTAACAAACCACAACATCTCTTACAAAAATGCTCTTTCATTTATAGTGAAAACCGTGTAGGGTTAGTGACCTGTGTAAATTCATTTGAGCCGAAAAATCACAGGGTTTACCGGAAATGAACTCTTGCTTGTAGGAAGACAAAGAGCGTTTGGTTTAACTCCGTTTGTGAAGGGAAATTCAGACCAGTGTTCTCATCCATGAAACATACTCTGTTTTAACGCAAGAAACATCCACTTCTGTCCAGAATCTTCAATACAGCAAGAAATATGACTATATCCAGAAAAAATGAACTGTGTTTCCTACTCATATGGACCATATCTAGTTGAACTCTGACTATGAAACTGTAACAAACTACAGCATCTCTTACATAGATGCTCTTTAGTTAATAGTGAAAAACTTGTTGGGTTCATGAATTGTGAATTCATTTGAGCCGAAAAACCCTGGGTTTACCTGAAATGAACTCTTGCTTGTAGGAAGACACAGAGGCTTTGGTTTCACTCCGTTTGTGAAGGGAAATTCAGACCAGAGTTCTTATTCATGAAACACACTCTCTTTTAACGCAAGAAGCATGCTCTTCTTTCCAGCATCTGTAAAACAGCAAGAAACATGAGCATGCCCAGAAAAAAGAACTGTGTTTCCTACTCATACAGACCATACCTAGTTGAACTCTGCTCATTAAACTGGAACAAACCACAGGATTTCTTACATAGATGCTGTTTAGTTAATAGTGAAAATCGTGTTGGGTTCGAGAACTGTGTAAATTAAATTGATTCGAAAAATCACTGGGTTTACCGGAAATGAACTCTGGCTTATAGGAAGACAAAGAGCCTTTGGTTTAACTCCGTTTGTGAAGGGAAATTCAGACAAGTGTTCTCATCCTTGAAACACCCTCTGTTTTAACGCAAGAAGCATCCTCTTCTGTCCAGAATCTGCAATACAGCAAGAAATATGAGCATGTCCAGAAAAAATGAACTGTGTTATCTACTCATCTGGACCATATCTAGTTGAACTCTGATTATGAAACTGTAACAAACTACAGCATCTCTTACATAGATGCTATTTAGTTAATAATGAAAAACGTGTTGGGTTCGTGAACTGTGTAAATTCATTTGAGCCGAAAAATCACTGGGCTTCCCGGAAATGAACTCTTGCTTGTAGGAAGACACAGAGCCTTTGGTTTAACTCCTTTTTTGATGGAAAATTCAGACCGGTGTTCTCATCCCTGAAACATACTCTGATTTAACGCGAGAAGCACGCAATTCTTTCCAGCGTCTCCAATACACCAAGAAACATGAGCGTGCCCAGAAAAAAAAGAACTTTGTTTCCAACTGTTACGGACATTATCTAGTTGAACTCTGCTTATGAAACTGTAACAAACGACAGCATCTCTTACATGGATGCTCTTTAGTTAATAGTGAAAAACGTGTTGGGTTCGTGAACTGTGTAAATTCATTTGAGCCGAAAAATCACTGGGTATACCGGATATGAACTCTTGCTTGTAGGAAGACACAGAGACTTTGGTTTAACTCCGATTCTGAAGGAAAATTCAGACCAGTGTTCTCATCCATGAAACATACTCTGTTTTAACGCAAGAAGCATGCTCTGCTTTCCAGCGTCTCCAATACAGCATGAAACATGAGCATTCCCAGAAAAAAAGAACTTTGTTTCTTACTCATACGGACCATATCCAGTTAAACTCTGCTTATGAAACTCTAACAAACCACAGCATCTCTTACAAAAATGCTCTTTCATTTATAGTGAAAATCGTGTAGGGTTAGTGACCTGTGTAAATTCATTTGAGCCAAAAAATCACAGGGTTTACCGGAAATGAACTCTTGCTTGAAGGAAGACAAAGAGCGTTTGGTTTAACTCCGTTTGTGAAGGGAAATTCAGACCAGTGTTCTAATCCATGAAACATACTCTGTTTTAACGCAAGAAACATCCTCTTCTGTCCAGAATCTTCAATACATCAAGAAAAATGACTATGTCCAGAAAAAATGAACTGTGTTTCCTACTCATACGGACCATATCTAGTTGAACTCTGACTATGAAACTGTAACAAACTACAGCATCTCTTACATAGATGCTCTTTAGTTAATAGTGAAAAACGTGTTGGGTTCATGAATTGTGAATTCATTTGAGCCGAAAAACCCTAGGTTTACCTGAATTGATCTCTTGCTTGTAGGAAGACACAGAGGCTTTGGTTTCACTCCGTTTGTGAAGGGAAATTCAGACCAGAGTTCTTATCCATGAAACACACTCTCTTTTAACGAAAGAAGCATCCTCTTCTTTCCAGCATCTCTAATACAGCAAGAAACATGAGCATGCCCAGAAAACAGAACTGTGTTTCCTACTCATACAGACCATACCTAGTTGAACTCTGCTCATTAAACTGGAACAAACCACAGGATTTCTTACATAGATGCTGTTTAGTTAATAGTGAAAATCGTGTTGGGTTCGAGAACTGTGTAAATTCATTTGAGCCGAAAAATCACTGGGTTTACCGGAAATGAATTCTGGCTTATAGGAAGACAAAGAGCCTTTGGTTTAACTCCGTTTGTGAAGGGAAATTCAGACAAGTGTTCTCATCCTTGAAACACTCTCTGTTTTAACGCAAGAAGCATCCTCTTCTGTCCAGAATCTGCAATACAGCAAGAAATATGAGCATGTCCAGAAAAAATGAACTGTGTTTGCTACTCATCTGGACCATATCTAGTTGAAATCTGATTATGAAACTGTAACAAACCACAGCATCTCTTACATAGATGCTCTTTAGTTAATAGTGAAAAACGTGTTGGGTTCGTGAACTGTGTAAATTCATTTGAGCCGAAAAATCATGGGTTTACCAGAAATGAACTCTTTTATGTAGAAAGACACAGAGACTTTGTTTAACTCCGTTTCTGAAGGAAAATTCAGACCAGTGTTCTCATCCATGAAACAACCTCTGTTTTAAGGCAAGAAGCATCCTCTTCTTTCCAGAGTCCACAATACAGCAAGAAATATGAGCATGTCCACAAAAAAAGAACTGTGTTTCCTACTGATACGGAACATATCTAGTTGAATTCTGCTTATGAATCTCTAGCAAATGACAACATCTCTAACATAGATGCTCTTTACTTAATAGTGAAAAACGTGTTGAGTTCGTGAACTGTGTAAATTCATTTCAGCCGAAAAATCACTGGGTTTACCAGATATGAACTCTTGCTTGTAGGAAGACACAGAGACTCTTGTTTAACTCCGATTCTGAAGGAAAATTCAGACCAGTGTTCTCATCCATGAAACATACTCTGTTTTAACGCAAGAAGTATGCTCTGCTTTCCAGCGTCTCCAATACAGCATGAAACATGAGCATTCCCAGAAAAAAAGAACATTGTTTCTTACTCATACGGACCATATCCAGTTAAACTCTGCTTATGAAACTCTAACAAACCACACCATCTCTTACAAAAGTGCTCTTTCATTTATAGTGAAATCGTGTAGGGTTAGTGACCTGTGTAAATTCATTTGAGCCGAAAAATCACAGGGTTTACTGGAAATGAACTCTTGCTTGTAGGAAGACAAAGAGCGTTTGGTTTAACTCCGTTTGAAAAGGGAAATTCAGACCAGTGTTCTCATCCATGAAACATACTCTGTTTTATCGCAAGAAACATCCTCTTCTGTCCAGAATCTTCAATACAGCAAGAAATATGACTATGTCCAGAAAAAATGAACTGTGTTTCCTACTCATACGGACCATATCTAGTTGAACTCTGACTATAAAACTGTAACAAACTACAGCATCTCTTACATAGATGCTCTTTAGTTAATAGTGAAAAACGTGTTGGGTTCATGAATTGTGAATTCATTAGAGCCGAAAAACCCTGGGTTTACCTGAAATGATCTCTTGCTTGTAGGAAGACACAGAGGCTTTGGTTTCACTCCGTTTGTGAAGGGAAATTCAGACCAGAGTTCTTATCCATGAAACACACTCTGTTTTAACGCAAGAAGCATCCTCTTCTTTCCAGAGTCTGAAATACAGCCAGAAATATGAGCATGTCCAGAAAAAAAGAACTGTGTTTTCTACTCCTACGGACCATATCCAGTTGAACTCTGCTTATGGAACTGTAACAAACCACAGCATCTCTTACATAGATGCTATTTAGTTAATATTGAAAAACGTGTTGGGTTCATGAACTGTGTAAATTCATTTGAGCCGAAAAATCACTGGGCTTCCCGGAAATGAACTCTTGCTTGTAAGAAGACACAGATCCTTTGGTTTAACTCCTTTTTTTGATGGAAAATTCAGACCGGTGTTCTCATGCCTGAAACATACTCTGTTTTAACGTGAGAAGCATGCTCTTCTTTCCAGCGTCTCCAATACAGCAAGAAACATGAGCGTGCCCAGAAAAAAAGAACTTTGTTTCCAACTGTTACAGACATTATCTAGTTGAACTCTGCTCATGAAAATGTAACAAGCCACAGCATGTGTTACATAGATGCTCTTTAGTTAATAGTGAAAATCGTGTTGGGTTCGTGAAATTTGAAAATTCATTTGAGCCGAAAAATCACTGGGTTTACCTGAAATGAACTCTTGCTTATAGGAAGGCAAAGAGTTTTGGTTTAACTCCGTTTGTGAAGGGAAATTCAGACCAGTGTTCTCATCCATGAAACACCCTCTGTTTTAACGCAGGAAGCATCCTCTTCTGTCCAGAATCTGCAATACAGCAAGAAATATGAGCATGTCCAGAAAAAATGAACTGTGTTGTCTACTCATCTGGACCATATCTAGGTGAACTCTGATTATGAAACTGGAACAAACTACTGCATCTCATACATAGATGCTCTTTAGTTAATAGTGCAAAATGTGTTGGGTTCGTGAACTGTGTAAATTCATTTGAGCCGAAAAATCACTAGGCTTACCGGAAATGAACTCTTGCTTGTAGGAAGACACAGAGCCTTTGGTTTAACTCCGTTTCTGATGGAAAATTCAGACCGGTGTTCTCATTCATGTCACATACTCTGTTTTAACGCAAGAAGAATGCTCTTCTTTCCAGCGTCTCCAATACAGCAAGAAACATGAGCAGGCCCAGAAAAAAGAACTGTGTTTCCTACTCATAGCGACCATATCTATTTGAACTCTGCTTATGAAACTGTAGTAAAGAACAGCGTCTCTTACATAGATGCTCTTAAGTTAACAGTGAAAAACGTGTTGGGTTCGTGAACTGTGTAAATTCATTTGAGCCGAAAAATCACTGGGTATACCAGAAATGAACTCTTGCTTGTAGGAAGACACAGGGTTTGGTTTTACTCCGTTTCTGAAGGAAAATTCACAACAGTGTTCACATCCAAGAAATATACTCTGTTTTAACGGAAGAAGCATCCTCTTCCTTCCAGAGTCCACAATACAGCAAGAAACATGAGCATGTCGAGAAAAAAAGAACAGTGTTTCCTACTCATATTGACCATATCTAGTTGAACTCTGCTCATTAAACTGTAACAAACCACAGCATCTCTTACATAGATGCTCTTTAATTAATAGTGAAAATCGTGTAGGGTTCGTGTACTTTGAAAATTCATTTGAGCTGAATAATCACTGGGTTTAAAGGAAATGAACTCTTGCTTGTATGAAGACAAAGAGCGTTTGGTATAACTCCGTTTGTGAAGGGAAATTCAGACCAGTGTTCTCAGCCATGAAACACCCTCTGTTTTAACGCAAGAAGCATCCTCTTCTGTCCAGAATCTCCAATACAGCAAGAAACATGAGCATGCCCAGAAAAAAAGAACTGTGTTTCCTATTCATACAGACCATATCTATTTGAACTCTGCTTATGAAACTGTAACAAACCACAACATCTCTTACATACATGCTCTTTAGTTAATAGTGAAAAACGTGTTGGATTCAAGAACTGTGTAAATTCATTTTGGCCGAAAAACCCTGGGTTTATCGGAAATGAACTCTTGCTTGTAGGAAGACACAGAGGATTTGGTTTCACTCCGTTTGTTAAGGGAAATTCAGACCAGAGTTCTCATCCATGAAACACCCTCTCTTTTAACGCAAGAAGCATCCTCTTCTTTCCAGAGTCTGAAATACAGCCAGAAATATGAGCATGTCCAGAAAAAAAGAACTGTGTTTTCTACTCCTACGGACCATATCCAGTTGAACTCTGCTTATGGAACTGTAACAAACCACAGCATCTCTTACATAGATGCTATTTAGTTAATATTGAAAAACGTGTTGGGTTCATGAACTGTGTAAATTCATTTGAGCCGAAAAATCACTGGGCTTCCCGGAAATGAACTCTTGCTTGTAAGAAGACACAGATCCTTTGGTTTAACTCCTTTTTTTGATGGAAAATTCAGACCGGTGTTCTCATGCCTGAAACATACTCTGTTTTAACGTGAGAAGCATGCTCTTCTTTCCAGCGTCTCCAATACAGCAAGAAACATGAGCGTGCCCAGAAAAAAAGAACTTTGTTTCCAACTGTTACAGACATTATCTAGTTGAACTCTGCTCATGAAAATGTAACAAGCCACAGCATGTGTTACATAGATGCTCTTTAGTTAATAGTGAAAATCGTGTTGGGTTCGTGAAATTTGAAAATTCATTTGAGCCGAAAAATCACTGGGTTTACCTGAAATGAACTCTTGCTTATAGGAAGGCAAAGAGTTTTGGTTTAACTCCGTTTGTGAAGGGAAATTCAGACCAGTGTTCTCATCCATGAAACACCCTCTGTTTTAACGCAGGAAGCATCCTCTTCTGTCCAGAATCTGCAATACAGCAAGAAATATGAGCATGTCCAGAAAAAATGAACTGTGTTGTCTACTCATCTGGACCATATCTAGGTGAACTCTGATTATGAAACTGGAACAAACTACTGCATCTCATACATAGATGCTCTTTAGTTAATAGTGCAAAATGTGTTGGGTTCGTGAACTGTGTAAATTCATTTGAGCCGAAAAATCACTAGGCTTACCGGAAATGAACTCTTGCTTGTAGGAAGACACAGAGCCTTTGGTTTAACTCCGTTTCTGATGGAAAATTCAGACCGGTGTTCTCATTCATGTCACATACTCTGTTTTAACGCAAGAAGAATGCTCTTCTTTCCAGCGTCTCCAATACAGCAAGAAACATGAGCAGGCCCAGAAAAAAGAACTGTGTTTCCTACTCATAGGGACCATATCTATTTGAACTCTGCTTATGAAACTGTAGTAAAGAACAGCGTCTCTTACATAGATGCTCTTAAGTTAACAGTGAAAAACGTGTTGGGTTCGTGAACTGTGTAAATTCATTTGAGCCGAAAAATCACTGGGTATACCAGAAATGAACTCTTGCTTGTAGGAAGACACAGGGTTTGGTTTTACTCCGTTTCTGAAGGAAAATTCACAACAGTGTTCACATCCAAGAAATATACTCTGTTTTAACGGAAGAAGCATCCTCTTCCTTCCAGAGTCCACAATACAGCAAGAAACATGAGCATGTCGAGAAAAAAAGAACAGTGTTTCCTACTCATATTGACCATATCTAGTTGAACTCTGCTCATTAAACTGTAACAAACCACAGCATCTCTTACATAGATGCTCTTTAATTAATAGTGAAAATCGTGTAGGGTTCGTGTACTTTGAAAATTCATTTGAGCTGAATAATCACTGGGTTTAAAGGAAATGAACTCTTGCTTGTATGAAGACAAAGAGCGTTTGGTATAACTCCGTTTGTGAAGGGAAATTCAGACCAGTGTTCTCAGCCATGAAACACCCTCTGTTTTAACGCAAGAAGCATCCTCTTCTGTCCAGAATCTCCAATACAGCAAGAAACATGAGCATGCCCAGAAAAAAAGAACTGTGTTTCCTATTCATACAGACCATATCTATTTGAACTCTGCTTATGAAACTGTAACAAACCACAACATCTCTTACATACATGCTCTTTAGTTAATAGTGAAAAACGTGTTGGATTCAAGAACTGTGTAAATTCATTTTGGCCGAAAAACCCTGGGTTTATCGGAAATGAACTCTTGCTTGTAGGAAGACACAGAGGATTTGGTTTCACTCCGTTTGTTAAGGGAAATTCAGACCAGAGTTCTCATCCATGAAACACCCTCTCTTTTAACGCAAGAAGCATCCTCTTCTTTCCAGAGTCTGAAATATAGCATGAAACATGAGCATGCCCAGAAACAAAGAACTGTGTTTCCTACTCACACAGACCATATCTAGTTGAACTCTGCTTATGAAACTGTAACAAACCACAGCATCTCTTACATAGATGCTCTTTAGTTAATAGTGAAAATCGTGTTGGGTTCGTGAACTGTATAAATTCATTTGAGCTGAAAAATCCCTGGGTATAACAGAAATGAACTCTTGCTTGTAGGAAGACACAGGGTTTGGTTTTACTCCATTTCTGAAGGAAAATTCAGACCAGTGTTCTCATCCATGAAACACCCTCTGTTTTAACACAAGAAGCATCCTCTTCTTTCCAGAGTCTGAAATACAGCAAGAAATATGAGCATGTACAGAAAAAAAGAACTGTGTTTCCTACTGATACGGACCATATCTAGTTGAACTCTGCTCATTAAACTGGAACAAACCACATCATCTCTTACATAGATGCTCTTTAGTTAATAGTGAAAATCGTGTTGGGTTCATGAACTGTGTAAATTCATTTGAGCCCAAAAATTTCTGGCTTTACCGGAAATGAACTCTTGCTTGTAGGAAGACAAAGAGCCTTTGGTTTAACTCCGTTTTGAAGAAAAATTCATACCAGTGTTCTCATCCATGAAACATACTCTGTTTTAACGAAAGAAGAATGCTCTTCTTTCCAGCATATCCAATACAGCAAGAAACATGAGCATGCCCAGAAAAGAAGAACTGTGTTTCCTACTCATACAGACCATATCTATTTGAACTCTGCTTATGAAACTGTAACAAACCACAGCATCTCTTACATACATGCTCTTTAGTTAATAGTGAAAAACGTGTTGGGTTCATGAACTGTGTAAATTCATTTTGGCCGAAAAACCCTGGGTTTACCGGAAATGAACTCTTGCTTGTAGGAAGACACAGAGGATTTGGTTTCACTCCGTTTGTTAAGGGAAATTCAGACCAGAGTTCTCATCCATGAAACACCCTCTCTTTTAATGCAAGAAGCATCCTCTTCTTTCCAGAGTCTGAAATATAGCAAGAACCATGAGCATGCCCAGAAAGAAAGAACTGTGTTTCCTACTCATACAGACCATATCTAGTTGAACTCTGCTTATGAAACTGTAACAAACCACAGCATCTCTTACATAGATGCTCTTTAGTTAATAGTGAAAATCGTGTTGGGTTCGTGAACTGTATAAATTCATTTGAGCTGAAAAATCCCTGGGTATACCAGAAATGAACTCTTGCTTGTATGAAGACACAGGGTTTGGTTTTACTCCGTTTCTGAAGGAAAATTCACACCAGTGTTCACATCCAAGAAATATACTCTGTTTTAACGTATGAAGCATCCTCTTCATTCCAGAGTCCACAACACAGCAATAAACATGAGCATGTCGAGAAAAAAAGAACAGTGTTTCCTACTCATATGGACCATATCTAATTGATCTCTGCTCATTATACTGTAACAAACCACAGCATCTCTTACATAGATGCTCTTTAATTAATAGTGAAAATCGTGTTGGGTTCGTGTACTTTGAAAATATATTTGAGCCGAAAAATCACTGGGTTTACCGGAAATGAACTCTTGCTTGTAGGAAGACAAAGAGCGTTTGGTTTAACTCCGTTTGTGAAGGGAAATTCAGACCAGTGTTCTCATCCATGAAACACCCTCTGTTTTAACGCAAGAAGCATCCTCTTCTGTCCAGAATCTGCAATACAGCAAGAAATATGAGCATGTACAGAAAAAATGAACTGTGTTATCTACTCATCTGGACCATATCTAGTTGAACTCTGATTATGAAACTGTAACAAACTACAGCATATCTTACATAGATGCTCTTTAGTTAATAGTGCAAAATGTGTTGGGTTCGTGAACTGTGTAAATTCATTTGAGCCGAAAAATCACTAGGCTGACCGGAAGTGAACTCTTGCTTGTAGGAAGACACAGAGCCTTTGGTTTAACTCCGTTTCTGATGGAAAATTCAGACCGGTGTTCTCATCCATGTCACATACTCTGTTTTAACGCAAGAAGAATGCTCTTCTTTCCAGCGTCTCCAATACAGCAAGAAACATGAGCATGCCCAGAAAAAAAGAACAGTGTTTCCTACTCATAGGGACCATATCTATTTGAACTCTGCTTATGAAACTGTAATAAAGAACAGCGTCTCTTACATAGATGCACTTTAGTTAATAGTGAAAAACGTGTTGGGTTCGTGAACTGTGTAAATTCATTTGAGCCGAAAAATCACTGGGTTTACCTGAAATGAACTCTTGCATGTAGCAAGACACAGAGTCTTTTAGTTTAACTCCGTTTCTGAAGGGAAATTCAGACCAGTGTTCTCATCCATGAAACACACTCTGTTTTAACACAAGAAGCATCCTCTTCTTTCTAGAGTGTGCAATACAGCAAGAAACATGAGCATGTGCAGAAAAAAAGAACTGTGTTTCCTACTCAACGGACCATATCTATTTGAACTCTGTTTATGAAAGTGTAACACACCACAGCCTCTCTTACATAGATGCTCTTTAGTTAATAGTGAAAAATGTGTTGTGTTCTTGAACTGTGTAAATTCATTTCAGCCGAAAAAACACTGGGTTTACCAGAAATGAACTCTTGCTTGTAGAAGGACACAGAGACTTTCTTTAACTCCGTTTCTGAAGGAAAATTCAGACCAGTGTTCTTATCCATGAAACACCCACTGTTTTAACGCAAGAAGCATCCTCTTCTTTCCAGAGTCCACAATACAGCAAGAAATAAGCGTGTCCAGAAAAAAAGAACTGTGTTTCCTACTGATACGGACCATATCTAGTTGAATTCTGCTTCTGAAAAAGTAACAAACGACAGCATCTCTTACAAAGATGCTCTTTAGTTAATAGTGAAAAACGTGTTGGGTTCGTGAACTGTGTAAATTCATTTGAGCCGAAAAATCACTGGGTTTACCGCATATGAACTCCTGCTTGTAGGAAGACACAGAGACTTTGGTTTAACTCTGATTATGAAGGAAAATTCAGACCAATGTTCTCATCCATGAAACACACTCTGTTTTAACGCAAGAAGCATGCTCTTCTTTCCAGCACCTCTAATACAGCAAGAAACATGAGCATGCCCAGAAAAAAAGAACTGTGTTTCCTACTCATACGGGCCATATCTAGTTGAAATCTGCTCATTAAACTGGAACAAACCACAGCATCTCTTACAAAAATGCTCTTTCATTTATAGTGAAAAACGTGTTGGGTTCGTGAACTGTGTAAATTCATTTGAGCCGAAAAATCCCTGGGTTTACTGGAAATGAACTCTTGCTTGTAGGAAGACACAGAGGCTTTAGTTTAACTCCGTTTCTGAAGGGAAATTCAGACCAGTGTTCTCATCCATGAAACGCCCTCTGTTTTAACGCAACAAGCATCCTCTTCTTTCTAGAGTCTGCAATACAGCAAGAAACATGAGCATGCCCAAAAAAAAGAACTGTGTTTCCTACTCATACGGATCATATCTATTTGAACTCTGTTTATGAAACTGTAACAAACTACAGCATCTCTTACATAGATGCTCTTTAGTTAATAGTGAAAAACGTGTTGGGTTCGTGAACTGTGCAAATTCATTAGAACCGAAAAATCACTGGGATTACCGGATATGAACTCTTGATTGTAGGAAGACACAGAGGCTTTGGTTTCACTCCGTTTGTGAAGGGAAATTCAGGCCAGAGTTCTCATCCATGAAACACAACCTGTTTTAACACAAGAAGCATGATCTTCTTTCCAGCCTCTCTAATACAGCAAGAAACATGAGCATGCCCAGAAAAAAAGAACTGTGTTTCCTACTCATACGGACCATAACTAGTTGAACTCTGCTGATGAAACTGTAACAAACCACAGCATCTCTTACATAGATGCTCTTTAGTTGATAGTGAAAATCGTGTTGGGTTCATGAACTGTGTAAATTCATTTGAGCTGAAAAATCACTAGGCTTACCGGAAATGAACTCTTGCTTGCAAGAAGACAGAGAGCCTTTGGTTTAACTCCGTTTCTGATGGAAAATTCAGACCAGGGTTCTCATCCATGAAACATACTCTGTTTTAACGCAAGAAGAATGCTCTTCTTTCCAGCTTCTCCAATACAGCAAGAAACATGAGCATGCCCAGAAATAAAGAACTGTGTTTCCTACTCATACGGACCATATCTATTTGAACTCTGCTTATGAAACTGTAACAAACCACAGCATCTCTTACATAGATGCTCATAAGTTAATAGTGAAAAACTTGTTGGGTTCGTGAACTGTGTAAATTCATTTGAGCCGAAAAATCACTGGGTTTACCGGATATGAACCCCTGCTTGTAGGAAGACACAGACACTTTGGTTTAACTCTGATTCTGAGGGAAAATTCAGACCAGTGTTCTCATCCATGAAACACATTCTGTTTTAATGCAAGAAGCATGCTCTTCTTTCCAGCATCTCTAATACAGCAAGAAACATGAGCATGCCCAGAAAAAAAGAATTGTGTTTCCTACTCATACGGACCATATCGAGTTGAACTCTGCTGATGAAACTGTAACAAACCACAGCATCTATTACATAGATGTTCTTTAGTTAATAGTGAAAATCGTGTTGGGTTCGTGAACTGTGTAAATTCATTTGAGCCGAAAAACCCTGGGTTTACCGGAAATGAACTCTTGCATGTAGCAAGACACAGAGCCTTTGGTTTAACTCTGTTTCTGATGGAAAATTCAGACCGGTGTTCTCATCCATGAAACATACTCTGTTTTAACGCGAGAAGCATGCTCTTCTTTCCAGCATCTCCAATATAGCAAGAAACATGAGCATGCCCAGAAAAAAATAACTGTGTTTCCAACTGATATGGACATTATCTAGTTGAACTCTGCTTATGAAACTGTAACAAAGCAAAGGATATGTTACATAGATGCTCTTTAGTTAATAGTGAAAAACGTGTTGGGTTCTTGAACTGTGTAAATTCATTTGAGCCGAAAAATCACTGGGCTTACCGGAAATGAACTCTTGCCTATAGGAAGACACAGAGCCTTTGGTTTAACACTGTTTCTGATGGAAAATCCAGACCGGTGTTCTCATCCTTGAAACATACTATGTTTTAACGCGAGAAGCATGCTCTTCTTTCCAGTGTCTCCAATACAGCAAGAAATATGAGCATGCCCAGAAAAAAAGAACTGTGTTTCCTACTCATACAGACCATATCTAGTTGAACTCTGATCATTAAACTGTAACAAACCACAGTATCTCTTACAAAAATGCTCTTTCATTTATAGTGAAAAACGTGTTGGGTTCGTGAACTGTGTAAATTCATTTGAGCCGAAAAACCCTGGGATTACCGGAAATGAACTCTTGCTTGTAGGAAGACACATAGGCTTTGGTTTAACTCCGTTTGTGAAAGGAAATTCAGACCAGAGTTCTCATCCATGAAACACACTCTGTTATAACGCAAGAAGCATGCTCTTCTTTCCAGCATCTCTAATACAGCAAGAAACATGAGCATGCCCAGAAAAAAAAGAACTGTGTTTCCTACTCACACGAACCATGTCTAGTTGAACTCTGCTCATTAAACTAGAACAAAACAAAGCATCTCTTTCATAGATGCTCATTAGTTTATAGTGAAAATCGTGTTGGGTTCGTGAACTGTGTAAATTCATTTGACCCGAAAAATCACTGTGTTTACCGGAAAGGAACTCTTGCTTGTAGGAAGACACAGAGCATTTGGTTTAACTCCGTTTCTGAAGGGAAATTCAGACCAGTGTTCTCATCTATGAAACATACTCTCTTTTAACGCAAGAAGCATTCTCTTCTTTCCTGCCTCTCCAATACAGCAAGAAATATGAGCATGCCCAGAAAAAAGATCTGTGTTTCTTATTCATATGGACCATAACCAGTTAAACTCTGCTTACAAAACTCTAACAAACCACAACATCTCTTACAAAAATGCTCTTTCTTTCATAGTGAAAAACGTGTTGGGTTCGTGAACTGTGTAAATTCATATGAGCCGAAAAATCACTGGGTTTACCGGAAATGAACTCTTGCTAGTAGTAAGACACAGAGGCTTTGGTTTAACTCTGTTTGTGAAGGGAAATTCAGAGCAGTGTTCTCATCCATCAAACACCCTATGTTTTAACGCAAAAAGCATCCTCTTCTTTCCAGAGTCTGCAATACAGCAAGAATTACGAGCATGTCCAGAAAAAAAGAACTGTGTTTCCTACTCATACGGACCATATCTAGTAGAACTCTGCTTATGAAACTGTAACAAACCACAGCATCTCTTACATAGATGCTCTTTAGTTAATAGTGAAAAACGTGTTGGGTTCTTGAACTGTGTAAATTCATTTGAGCCGAAAAATCACTGGGCTTAACAGAAATGAACTCTTGTTTGTAGGAAGACACAGAGCCTTTGGTATAACTCCGTTTGTGAAGGGAAATTAATACCAGAGTTCTCATCCATGAAACACCCTCTCTTTTAACGCAAGAAGCATGCTCTTCTTTCCAGCATCTCTAATACAGCAAGAAACATGAGCATGCCCAGAAAAAAAGAACTGTGTTTCCTACTCATACAGACCATATCTAGTTGAAATCTGCTCATTAAACTGGAACAAACCACAGCATCTCTTACAAAAATGCTCTTTCATTTATAGTGAAAAACGTGTTGGGTTCGTGAACTGTGTAAATTCATTTGAGCCGAAAAATCCCTGGGTTTACTGGAAATGAACTCTTGCTTGTAGGAAGACACAGAGGCTTTAGTTTAACTCCGTTTCTGAAGGGAAATTCAGACCAGTGTTCTCATCCATGAAACGCCCTCTGTTTTAACGCAACAAGCATCCTCTTCTTTCTAGAGTCTGCAATACAGCAAGAAACATGAGCATGCCCAAAAAAAAGAACTGTGTTTCCTACTCATACGGATCATATCTATTTGAACTCTGTTTATGAAACTGTAACAAACTACAGCATCTCTTACATAGATGCTCTTTAGTTAATAGTGAAAAACGTGTTGGGTTCGTGAACTGTGCAAATTCATTAGAACCGAAAAATCACTGGGATTACCGGATATGAACTCTTGATTGTAGGAAGACACAGAGGCTTTGGTTTCACTCCGTTTGTGAAGGGAAATTCAGGCCAGAGTTCTCATCCATGAAACACAACCTGTTTTAACACAAGAAGCATGATCTTCTTTCCAGCCTCTCTAATACAGCAAGAAACATGAGCATGCCCAGAAAAAAAGAACTGTGTTTCCTACTCATACGGACCATAACTAGTTGAACTCTGCTGATGAAACTGTAACAAACCACAGCATCTCTTACATAGATGCTCTTTAGTTAATAGTGAAAATCGTGTTGGGTTCATGAACTGTGTAAATTCATTTGAGCTGAAAAATCACTAGGCTTACCGGAAATGAACTCTTGCTTGCAAGAAGACAGAGAGCCTTTGGTTTAACTCCGTTTCTGATGGAAAATTCAGACCAGGGTTCTCATCCATGAAACATACTCTGTTTTAACGCAAGAAGAATGCTCTTCTTTCCAGCTTCTCCAATACAGCAAGAAACATGAGCATGCCCAGAAATAAAGAACTGTGTTTCCTACTCATACGGACCATATCTATTTGAACTCTGCTTATGAAACTGTAACAAACCACAGCATCTCTTACATAGATGCTCATAAGTTAATAGTGAAAAACTTGTTGGGTTCGTGAACTGTGTAAATTCATTTGAGCCGAAAAATCACTGGGTTTACCGGATATGAACCCCTGCTTGTAGGAAGACACAGACACTTTGGTTTAACTCTGATTCTGAGGGAAAATTCAGACCAGTGTTCTCATCCATGAAACACATTCTGTTTTAATGCAAGAAGCATGCTCTTCTTTCCAGCATCTCTAATACAGCAAGAAACATGAGCATGCCCAGAAAAAAAGAATTGTGTTTCCTACTCATACGGACCATATCGAGTTGAACTCTGCTGATGAAACTGTAACAAACCACAGCATCTATTACATAGATGTTCTTTAGTTAATAGTGAAAATCGTGTTGGGTTCGTGAACTGTGTAAATTCATTTGAGCCGAAAAACCCTGGGTTTACCGGAAATGAACTCTTGCATGTAGCAAGACACAGAGCCTTTGGTTTAACTCTGTTTCTGATGGAAAATTCAGACCGGTGTTCTCATCCATGAAACATACTCTGTTTTAACGCGAGAAGCATGCTCTTCTTTCCAGCATCTCCAATATAGCAAGAAACATGAGCATGCCCAGAAAAAAATAACTGTGTTTCCAACTGATATGGACATTATCTAGTTGAACTCTGCTTATGAAACTGTAACAAAGCAAAGGATATGTTACATAGATGCTCTTTAGTTAATAGTGAAAAACGTGTTGGGTTCTTGAACTGTGTAAATTCATTTGAGCCGAAAAATCACTGGGCTTACCGGAAATGAACTCTTGCCTATAGGAAGACACAGAGCCTTTGGTTTAACACTGTTTCTGATGGAAAATCCAGACCGGTGTTCTCATCCTTGAAACATACTATGTTTTAACGCGAGAAGCATGCTCTTCTTTCCAGTGTCTCCAATACAGCAAGAAACATGAGCATGCCCAGAAAAAAAGAACTGTGTTTCCTACTCATACAGACCATATCTAGTTGAACTCTGATCATTAAACTGTAACAAACCACAGTATCTCTTACAAAAATGCTCTTTCATTTATAGTGAAAAACGTGTTGGGTTCGTGAACTGTGTAAATTCATTTGAGCCGAAAAACCCTGGGATTACCGGAAATGAACTCTTGCTTGTAGGAAGACACATAGGCTTTGGTTTAACTCCGTTTGTGAAAGGAAATTCAGACCAGAGTTCTCATCCATGAAACACACTCTGTTATAACGCAAGAAGCATGCTCTTCTTTCCAGCATCTCTAATACAGCAAGAAACATGAGCATGCCCAGAAAAAAAAGAACTGTGTTTCCTACTCACACGAACCATGTCTAGTTGAACTCTGCTCATTAAACTAGAACAAAACAAAGCATCTCTTTCATAGATGCTCATTAGTTTATAGTGAAAATCGTGTTGGGTTCGTGAACTGTGTAAATTCATTTGACCCGAAAAATCACTGTGTTTACCGGAAAGGAACTCTTGCTTGTAGGAAGACACAGAGCATTTGGTTTAACTCCGTTTCTGAAGGGAAATTCAGACCAGTGTTCTCATCTATGAAACATACTCTCTTTTAACGCAAGAAGCATTCTCTTCTTTCCTGCCTCTCCAATACAGCAAGAAATATGAGCATGCCCAGAAAAAAGATCTGTGTTTCTTATTCATATGGACCATAACCAGTTAAACTCTGCTTACAAAACTCTAACAAACCACAACATCTCTTACAAAAATGCTCTTTCTTTCATAGTGAAAAACGTGTTGGGTTCGTGAACTGTGTAAATTCATATGAGCCGAAAAATCACTGGGTTTACCGGAAATGAACTCTTGCTAGTAGTAAGACACAGAGGCTTTGGTTTAACTCTGTTTGTGAAGGGAAATTCAGACCAGTGTTCTCATCCATCAAACACCCTATGTTTTAACGCAAATAGCATCCTCTTCTTTCCAGAGTCTGCAATACAGCAAGAATTATGAGCATGTCCAGAAAAAAAGAACTGTGTTTCCTACTCATACGGACCATATCTAGTAGAACTCTGGTTATGAAACTGTAACAAACCACAGCATCTCTTACATAGATGCTCTTTAGTTAATAGTGAAAAACGTGTTGGGTTCTTGAACTGTGTAAATTCATTTGAGCCGAAAAATCACTGGGCTTAACAGAAATGAACTCTTGTTTGTAGGAAGACACAGAGCCTTTGGTATAACTCCGTTTGTGAAGGGAAATTAATACCAGAGTTCTCATCCATGAAACACCCTCTCTTTTAACGCAAGAAGCATGCTCTTCTTTCCAGCATCTCTAATACAGCAAGAAACATGAGCATGCCCAGAAAAAAAGAACTGTGTTTCCTACTCATACAGACCATATCTAGTTGAACTCTGATCATTAACCTGTAACAAACCACAGCATCTCTTACGTAGATGCTCTTTAGTTAATAGTGAAAAACCTGTTGGGTTCGTGAACTGTGTAAATTCATTTGAGCCGAAAAATCACTGGGATTACGGGATATGAACTCTTGCTTGTAGGAAGACACAGTGGCTTTGGCTTAACTCCGTTTGTGAAGCGAAATTCAGACCAGTGTTCTCATCTATGAAACACCCTCTGTTTTAACGCAAGAATCATCCTCTTCTGTCCAGAATCTGCAATACAGCAAGAAATATGAGCATGTCCAGAAAAAATGAACTGTGTTATCTACTCATCTGGACCATATCTAGTTGAACTCTGATTATGAAACTGTAACAAACTACAGCATATCTTACATAGATGCTCTTTAGTTAATAGTGCAAAATGTGTTGGGTTCGTGAACTGTGTAAATTCATTTGAGCCGAAAAATCACTAGGCTGACCGGAAGTGAACTCTTGCTTGTAGGAAGACACAGAGCCTTTGGTTTAACTCCGTTTCTGATGGAAAATTCAGACCGGTGTTCTCATCCATGTCACATACTCTGTTTTAACGCAAGAAGAATGCTCTTCTTTCCAGCGTCTCCAATACAGCAAGAAACATGAGCATGCCCAGAAAAAAAGAACAGTGTTTCCTACTCATAGGGACCATATCTATTTGAACTCTGCTTATGAAACTGTAATAAAGAACAGCGTCTCTTACATAGATGCACTTTAGTTAATAGTGAAAAACGTGTTGGGTTCGTGAACTGTGTAAATTCATTTGAGCCGAAAAATCACTGGGTTTACCTGAAATGAACTCTTGCATGTAGCAAGACACAGAGTCTTTTAGTTTAACTCCGTTTCTGAAGGGAAATTCAGACCAGTGTTCTCATCCATGAAACACACTATGTTTTAACGCAAGAAGCATCCTCTTCTTTCTAGAGTGTGCAATACAGCAAGAAACATGAGCATGTGCAGAAAAAAAGAACTGTGTTTCCTACTCAACGGACCATATCTATTTGAACTCTGTTTATGAAAGTGTAACACACCACAGCCTCTCTTACATAGATGCTCTTTAGTTAATAGTGAAAAATGTGTTGTGTTCTTGAACTGTGTAAATTCATTTCAGCCGAAAAAACACTGGGTTTACCAGAAATGAACTCTTGCTTGTAGAAGGACACAGAGACTTTCTTTAACTCCGTTTCTGAAGGAAAATTCAGACCAGTGTTCTTATCCATGAAACACCCACTGTTTTAACGCAAGAAGCATCCTCTTCTTTCCAGAGTCCACAATACAGCAAGAAATAAGCGTGTCCAGAAAAAAAGAACTGTGTTTCCTACTGATACGGACCATATCTAGTTGAATTCTGCTTCTGAAAAAGTAACAAACGACAGCATCTCTTACAAAGATGCTCTTTAGTTAATAGTGAAAAACGTGTTGGGTTCGTGAACTGTGTAAATTCATTTGAGCCGAAAAATCACTGGGTTTACCGCATATGAACTCCTGCTTGTAGGAAGACACAGAGACTTTGGTTTAACTCTGATTATGAAGGAAAATTCAGACCAATGTTCTCATCCATGAAACACACTCTGTTTTAACGCAAGAAGCATGCTCTTCTTTCCAGCACCTCTAATACAGCAAGAAACATGAGCATGCCCAGAAAAAAAGAACTGTGTTTCCTACTCATACGGGCCATATCTAGTTGAAATCTGCTCATTAAACTGGAACAAACCACAGCATCTCTTACAAAAATGCTCTTTCATTTATAGTGAAAAACGTGTTGGGTTCGTGAACTGTGTAAATTCATTTGAGCCGAAAAATCCCTGGGTTTACTGGAAATGAACTCTTGCTTGTAGGAAGACACAGAGGCTTTAGTTTAACTCCGTTTCTGAAGGGAAATTCAGACCAGTGTTCTCATCCATGAAACGCCCTCTGTTTTAACGCAACAAGCATCCTCTTCTTTCTAGAGTCTGCAATACAGCAAGAAACATGAGCATGCCCAAAAAAAAGAACTGTGTTTCCTACTCATACGGATCATATCTATTTGAACTCTGTTTATGAAACTGTAACAAACTACAGCATCTCTTACATAGATGCTCTTTAGTTAATAGTGAAAAACGTGTTGGGTTCGTGAACTGTGCAAATTCATTAGAACCGAAAAATCACTGGGATTACCGGATATGAACTCTTGATTGTAGGAAGACACAGAGGCTTTGGTTTCACTCCGTTTGTGAAGGGAAATTCAGGCCAGAGTTCTCATCCATGAAACACAACCTGTTTTAACACAAGAAGCATGATCTTCTTTCCAGCCTCTCTAATACAGCAAGAAACATGAGCATGCCCAGAAAAAAAGAACTGTGTTTCCTACTCATACGGACCATAACTAGTTGAACTCTGCTGATGAAACTGTAACAAACCACAGCATCTCTTACATAGATGCTCTTTAGTTAATAGTGAAAATCGTGTTGGGTTCATGAACTGTGTAAATTCATTTGAGCTGAAAAATCACTAGGCTTACCGGAAATGAACTCTTGCTTGCAAGAAGACAGAGAGCCTTTGGTTTAACTCCGTTTCTGATGGAAAATTCAGACCAGGGTTCTCATCCATGAAACATACTCTGTTTTAACGCAAGAAGAATGCTCTTCTTTCCAGCTTCTCCAATACAGCAAGAAACATGAGCATGCCCAGAAATAAAGAACTGTGTTTCCTACTCATACGGACCATATCTATTTGAACTCTGCTTATGAAACTGTAACAAACCACAGCATCTCTTACATAGATGCTCATAAGTTAATAGTGAAAAACTTGTTGGGTTCGTGAACTGTGTAAATTCATTTGAGCCGAAAAATCACTGGGTTTACCGGATATGAACCCCTGCTTGTAGGAAGACACAGACACTTTGGTTTAACTCTGATTCTGAGGGAAAATTCAGACCAGTGTTCTCATCCATGAAACACATTCTGTTTTAATGCAAGAAGCATGCTCTTCTTTCCAGCATCTCTAATACAGCAAGAAACATGAGCATGCCCAGAAAAAAAGAATTGTGTTTCCTACTCATACGGACCATATCGAGTTGAACTCTGCTGATGAAACTGTAACAAACCACAGCATCTATTACATAGATGTTCTTTAGTTAATAGTGAAAATCGTGTTGGGTTCGTGAACTGTGTAAATTCATTTGAGCCGAAAAACCCTGGGTTTACCGGAAATGAACTCTTGCATGTAGCAAGACACAGAGCCTTTGGTTTAACTCTGTTTCTGATGGAAAATTCAGACCGGTGTTCTCATCCATGAAACATACTCTGTTTTAACGCGAAAAGCATGCTCTTCTTTCCAGCATCTCCAATATAGCAAGAAACATGAGCATGCCCAGAAAAAAATAACTGAGTTTCCAACTGATATGGACATTATCTAGTTGAACTCTGCTTATGAAACTGTAACAAAGCAAAGGATATGTTACATAGATGCTCTTTAGTTAATAGTGAAAAACGTGTTGGGTTCTTGAACTGTGTAAATTCATTTGAGCCGAAAAATCACTGGGCTTACCGGAAATGAACTCTTGCCTATAGGAAGACACAGAGCCTTTGGTTTAACACTGTTTCTGATGGAAAATTCAGACCGGTGTTCTCATCCTTGAAACATACTATGTTTTAACGCGAGAAGCATGCTCTTCTTTCCAGTGTCTCCAATACAGCAAGAAACATGAGCATGCCCAGAAAAAAAGAACTGTGTTTCCTACTCATACAGACCATATCTAGTTGAACTCTGATCATTAAACTGTAACAAACCACAGTATCTCTTACAAAAATGCTCTTTCATTTATAGTGAAAATCGTGTTGGGTTCGTGAACTGTGTAAATTCATTTGAGCCGAAAAACCCTGGGATTACCGGAAATGAACTCTTGCTTGTAGGAAGACACATAGGCTTTGGTTTAACTCCGTTTGTGAAAGGAAATTCAGACCAGAGTTCTCATCCATGAAACACACTCTGTTATAACGCAAGAAGCATGCTCTTCTTTCCAGCATCTCTAATACAGCAAGAAACATGAGCATGCCCAGAAAAAAAAGAACTGTGTTTCCTACTCACACGAACCATGTCTAGTTGAACTCTGCTCATTAAACTAGAACAAAACAAAGCATCTCTTTCATAGATGCTCATTAGTTTATAGTGAAAATCGTGTTGGGTTCGTGAACTGTGTAAATTCATTTGACCCAAAAAATCACTGTGTTTACCGGAAAGGAACTCTTGCTTGTAGGAAGACACAGAGCATTTGGTTTAACTCCGTTTCTGAAGGGAAATTCAGACCAGTGTTCTCATCTATGAAACATACTCTCTTTTAACGCAAGAAGCATTCTCTTCTTTCCTGCCTCTCCAATACAGCAAGAAATATGAGCATGCCCAGAAAAAAGATCTGTGTTTCTTATTCATATGGACCATAACCAGTTAAACTCTGCTTACAAAACTCTAACAAACCACAACATCTCTTACAAAAATGCTCTTTCTTTCATAGTGAAAAACGTGTTGGGTTCGTGAACTGTGTAAATTCATATGAGCCGAAAAATCACTGGGTTTACCGGAAATGAACTCTTGCTAGTAGTAAGACACAGAGGCTTTGGTTTAACTCTGTTTGTGAAGGGAAATTCAGACCAGTGTTCTCATCCATCAAACACCCTATGTTTTAACGCAAAAAGCATCCTCTTCTTTCCAGAGTCTGCAATACAGCAAGAATTATGAGCATGTCCAGAAAAAAAGAACTGTGTTTCCTACTCATACGGACCATATCTAGTAGAACTCTGCTTATGAAACTGTAACAAACCACAGCATCTCTTACATAGATGCTCTTTAGTTAATAGTGAAAAACGTGTTGGGTTCTTGAACTGTGTAAATTCATTTGAGCCGAAAAATCACTGGGCTTAACAGAAATGAACTCTTGTTTGTAGGAAGACACAGAGCCTTTGGTATAACTCCGTTTGTGAAGGGAAATTAATACCAGAGTTCTCATCCATGAAACACCCTCTCTTTTAACGCAAGAAGCATGCTCTTCTTTCCAGCATCTCTAATACAGCAAGAAACATGAGCATGCCCAGAAAAAAAGAACTGTGTTTCCTACTCATACAGACCATATCTAGTTGAACTCTGATCATTAACCTGTAACAAACCACAGCATCTCTTACGTAGATGCTCTTTAGTTAATAGTGAAAAACCTGTTGGGTTCGTGAACTGTGTAAATTCATTTGAGCCGAAAAATCACTGGGATTACGGGATATGAACTCTTGCTTGTAGGAAGACACAGTGGCTTTGGCTTAACTCCGTTTGTGAAGCGAAATTCAGACCAGTGTTCTCATCTATGAAACACCCTCTGTTTTAACGCAAGAATCATCCTCTTCTTTCCAGAGTCTGAAATACAGCAAGAAATATGAGCATGCCCAGAAATAAAGAACTGTGTTTCCTACTCATACGGACCATATCTAGTTGAACTCTGCTTATGAAACTGTAACAAACCACAGCATCTCTTACACAGATGCTGTTTAGTTAATATTGAAAAACATGTTGGGTTCGTGAACTATGTAAATTAATTTAAGCCGAAAAATCACTGGGAATCCCAGATATAAACACTTGCTTGAAGGAAGACACAGAGCCTTTGGTTTAACTCCTTTTTTGATGGAAAATTCAGACCGTCGTTCTCATCCATGAAACCTACTCTGTTTTAACACAGGAAGCATGCTCTTCTTTCCAGCGTCTCCAATACAGCAAGAAACATGAGCATGCCCAGAAAAAAGAACTTTGTTTCCAACTGTTACAGACATTATCTAGTTGAACTCTGCTTATGAAAGTGTAACAAACCACAGCATGTGTTACATAGATGATCTTTAGTTAATAGTGAAAACGTGTTGGGTTCATGAACTGTGTAAATTCATTTGAGCTGAAAAACCCATGGGTTTACCGGAAATGAACTCTTGCTTGTAGGAAGACACAGAGGCTTTGGTTTCACTCCGTTTGTGAAGGGAAATTCAGACCAGAGTTCTCATCCATGAAACACACTCTGTTTTAACGCAAGAAGCATGCTCTTCTTTCCCGCATCTCTAATACAGCAAGAAACATGAGCATGCAGAGCAATAAAGAACTGTGTAAATTCATTTGAGCTGAAAAATCACTGGGATTACTGGATATGAACTCTTGCTTGTAGGAAGACACAGAGACGTTGGTTTAACTCTGTTTCTGAGGCAAAATTCACACCAGTGTTCACATCCAAGAAACATACTCTGTTTTAACGCAAGAAACATCCTCTTCTTTCCAGAGTCCACAATACAGCAAGAAATATGAGCATATTGAGAAAAAAAAGAACAGTGTTTCCTACTTATACTGACAATATCTAGTTGAACTCTACTCATTAAACTGTAACAAACCACAGCATCTCTTACATAGATGCTCTTTAATTAATAGTGAAAAACGTGTTGGCTTCTTGAACTGTGTAAATTCATTTGAGCCGAAAAATCACTGGGATTTCCGGATATGAACTCTTGCTTGTAGGAAGACACAGAGGCTTTGGTTTAACTCTGATTCTGAGGGAAAATTCAGACCAGTGTTCTCATCCATGAAACACATTCTGTTTTAATGCAAGAAGCATGCTCTTCTTTCCAGCATCTCTAATACAGCAAGAAACATGAGCATGCCCAGAAAAAAAGAATTGTGTTTCCTACTCATACGGACCATATCGAGTTGAACTCTGCTGATGAAACTGTAACAAACCACAGCATCTATTACATAGATGTTCTTTAGTTAATAGTGAAAATCGTGTTGGGTTCGTGAACTGTGTAAATTCATTTGAGCCGAAAAACCCTGGGTTTACCGGAAATGAACTCTTGCATGTAGCAAGACACAGAGCCTTTGGTTTAACTCTGTTTCTGATGGAAAATTCAGACCGGTGTTCTCATCCATGAAACATACTCTGTTTTAACGCGAGAAGCATGCTCTTCTTTCCAGCATCTCCAATATAGCAAGAAACATGAGCATGCCCAGAAAAAAATAACTGAGTTTCCAACTGATATGGACATTATCTAGTTGAACTCTGCTTATGAAACTGTAACAAAGCAAAGGATATGTTACATAGATGCTCTTTAGTTAATAGTGAAAAACGTGTTGGGTTCTTGAACTGTGTAAATTCATTTGAGCCGAAAAATCACTGGGCTTACCGGAAATGAACTCTTGCCTATAGGAAGACACAGAGCCTTTGGTTTAACACTGTTTCTGATGGAAAATTCAGACCGGTGTTCTCATCCTTGAAACATACTATGTTTTAACGCGAGAAGCATGCTCTTCTTTCCAGTGTCTCCAATACAGCAAGAAACATGAGCATGCCCAGAAAAAAAGAACTGTGTTTCCTACTCATACAGACCATATCTAGTTGAACTCTGATCATTAAACTGTAACAAACCACAGTATCTCTTACAAAAATGCTCTTTCATTTATAGTGAAAAACGTGTTGGGTTCGTGAACTGTGTAAATTCATTTGAGCCGAAAAACCCTGGGATTACCGGAAATGAACTCTTGCTTGTAGGAAGACACATAGGCTTTGGTTTAACTCCGTTTGTGAAAGGAAATTCAGACCAGAGTTCTCATCCATGAAACACACTCTGTTATAACGCAAGAAGCATGCTCTTCTTTCCAGCATCTCTAATACAGCAAGAAACATGAGCATGCCCAGAAAAAAAAGAACTGTGTTTCCTACTCACACGAACCATGTCTAGTTGAACTCTGCTCATTAAACTAGAACAAAACAAAGCATCTCTTTCATAGATGCTCATTAGTTTATAGTGAAAATCGTGTTGGGTTCGTGAACTGTGTAAATTCATTTGACCCGAAAAATCACTGTGTTTACCGGAAAGGAACTCTTGCTTGTAGGAAGACACAGAGCATTTGGTTTAACTCCGTTTCTGAAGGGAAATTCAGACCAGTGTTCTCATCTATGAAACATACTCTCTTTTAACGCAAGAAGCATTCTCTTCTTTCCTGCCTCTCCAATACAGCAAGAAATATGAGCATGCCCAGAAAAAAGATCTGTGTTTCTTATTCATATGGACCATAACCAGTTAAACTCTGCTTACAAAACTCTAACAAACCACAACATCTCTTACAAAAATGCTCTTTCTTTCATAGTGAAAAACGTGTTGGGTTCGTGAACTGTGTAAATTCATATGAGCCGAAAAATCACTGGGTTTACCGGAAATGAACTCTTGCTAGTAGTAAGACACAGAGGCTTTGGTTTAACTCTGTTTGTGAAGGGAAATTCAGACCAGTGTTCTCATCCATCAAACACCCTATGTTTTAACGCAAAAAGCATCCTCTTCTTTCCAGAGTCTGCAATACAGCAAGAATTATGAGCATGTCCAGAAAAAAAGAACTGTGTTTCCTACTCATACGGACCATATCTAGTAGAACTCTGCTTATGAAACTGTAACAAACCACAGCATCTCTTACATAGATGCTCTTTAGTTAATAGTGAAAAACGTGTTGGGTTCTTGAACTGTGTAAATTCATTTGAGCCGAAAAATCACTGGGCTTAACAGAAATGAACTCTTGTTTGTAGGAAGACACAGAGCCTTTGGTATAACTCCGTTTGTGAAGGGAAATTAATACCAGAGTTCTCATCCATGAAACACCCTCTCTTTTAACGCAAGAAGCATGCTCTTCTTTCCAGCATCTCTAATACAGCAAGAAACATGAGCATGCCCAGAAAAAAAGAACTGTGTTTCCTACTCATACAGACCATATCTAGTTGAACTCTGATCATTAACCTGTAACAAACCACAGCATCTCTTACGTAGATGCTCTTTAGTTAATAGTGAAAAACCTGTTGGGTTCGTGAACTGTGTAAATTCATTTGAGCCGAAAAATCACTGGGATTACGGGATATGAACTCTTGCTTGTAGGAAGACACAGTGGCTTTGGCTTAACTCCGTTTGTGAAGCGAAATTCAGACCAGTGTTCTCATCTATGAAACACCCTCTGTTTTAACGCAAGAATCATCCTCTTCTTTCCAGAGTCTGAAATACAGCAAGAAATATGAGCATGCCCAGAAATAAAGAACTGTGTTTCCTACTCATACGGACCATATCTAGTTGAACTCTGCTTATGAAACTGTAACAAACCACAGCATCTCTTACACAGATGCTGTTTAGTTAATATTGAAAAACATGTTGGGTTCGTGAACTATGTAAATTCATTTAAGCCGAAAAATCACTGGGAATCCCAGATATAAACACTTGCTTGAAGGAAGACACAGAGCCTTTGGTTTAACTCCTTTTTTGATGGAAAATTCAGACCGTCGTTCTCATCCATGAAACCTACTCTGTTTTAACACAGGAAGCATGCTCTTCTTTCCAGCGTCTCCAATACAGCAAGAAACATGAGCATGCCCAGAAAAAAGAACTTTGTTTCCAACTGTTACAGACATTATCTAGTTGAACTCTGCTTATGAAAGTGTAACAAACCACAGCATGTGTTACATAGATGATCTTTAGTTAATAGTGAAAACGTGTTGGGTTCATGAACTGTGTAAATTCATTTGAGCTGAAAAACCCATGGGTTTACCGGAAATGAACTCTTGCTTGTAGGAAGACACAGAGGCTTTGGTTTCACTCCGTTTGTGAAGGGAAATTCAGACCAGAGTTCTCATCCATGAAACACACTCTGTTTTAACGCAAGAAGCATGCTCTTCTTTCCCGCATCTCTAATACAGCAAGAAACATGAGCATGCAGAGCAATAAAGAACTGTGTAAATTCATTTGAGCTGAAAAATCACTGGGATTACTGGATATGAACTCTTGCTTGTAGGAAGACACAGAGACGTTGGTTTAACTCTGTTTCTGAGGCAAAATTCACACCAGTGTTCACATCCAAGAAACATACTCTGTTTTAACGCAAGAAACATCCTCTTCTTTCCAGAGTCCACAATACAGCAAGAAATATGAGCATATTGAGAAAAAAAAGAACAGTGTTTCCTACTTATACTGACAATATCTAGTTGAACTCTACTCATTAAACTGTAACAAACCACAGCATCTCTTACATAGATGCTCTTTAATTAATAGTGAAAAACGTGTTGGCTTCTTGAACTGTGTAAATTCATTTGAGCCGAAAAATCACTGGGATTTCCGGATATGAACTCTTGCTTGTAGGAAGACACAGAGGCTTTGGTTTAACTCTGATTCTGAAGGAAAATTCAGACCAGTTTTCTCATCCATGAAATACACTCTGTTTTAACGCAACTTCTTTCCAGCATCTCTAATACAGCAAGAAACATGAGCATACCAAGAAAAAAACAACTGTGTTTCCTACTTATACGGACCATATCTAGTTGAACTCTGCTCACTAAACAGGAACAAACCACAGCATCTCTTACATAGATGCTCTTTAATTAATAGTGAAAATCGTGTTGCGTTCGTGATCGTTGAAAATACATTTGAGACGAAAAATCACTGGGTTAACCGGAAATGAACTCTTGCTTGTAGGAAGACAAAGAGCGTTTGGTTTAACTCCGTTTGTGAAGGGAAATTCAGACAAGTGTTCTCATCCATGAAACACCCTCTGTTTTAACGCAAGAAGCATCCTCTTTTTTCCAGAGTCTGCAATACAGCAAGAAATATGAGCATGTCCAGAAAAAAAGAACTCTGTTTTCTACTCATACGGACCATATCTAGTTGAACTCTGGTTATGAAACTGTAACAACTCACAGCATCTCTTACATAGATGCTGTTTAGTTAATAGTGAAAATCGTTTTGGGTTCGTGAACTGTGTAAATTCATTTTAGCCGAAAAATCACTTGGTATACCAGAAATGAACTCTTGCTTATAGGAAGACACAGGGTTTGGTTTAACTCCATTTTTGAAGGGAAATTCAGACCAGTGTTTTCATCCATGAAATACCCTCTGTTTTAACTCAAGAAGCATCCTATTCTTTCCACAGTCTACAATACAGCAAGAAATATGAGCATGTCCAGAATAAAAGAACTTTGTTTCCTACTCATACGGACCATATCTATTTGAACTCTGCTTATGAAACTGGAACAAACCACAGCATGTGTTACCTTTATGCTCTTTAGTTAATAGTGAAAAAAGTATTGGATTCATGAACTTTGTAAATTCATTTGAGCCGAAAAATCACTGGGTTTACCCGAAATGAACTCTTGCTTGTAGGAAGACAAAGGGCCTTTGGTGTAACTCCGTTTGTGAAGGGAAATTCAGACCAGTGTTCTCATCCATGAAACATACTCTGTTTTATCACAAGAAGCATGCTCTTCTTTCCAGGGTCTCCAATACAGCAAGAAACATGAGCATGCCCAGAAAAAAAGAACTGTGTTTCCTACTCATACGGACCATATCTAGTTGAACTCTGCTCATTAAACTGTAACAAACCACTGCATCTCTTACATAGATGCTATTTAGTTAATAGTGAAAAAATGTTGGGTTCCTGAACTGTGTAAATTCATTTGAGCCGAAAAATCACTGGGCTTACTGGAAATGAACTCTTGCTTGTTGGAAGACACAGATCATTTGGTTTTACTCCGTTTCGAATGGAAAATTCAGACCGGTGTTTTCATCCATGAAACATATTCTGTTTTAACGCAAGAAGTATGCTCTTTTTTCCCGCGTCTCCAATACAGCAAGAAAATGAGCATGCCCAGAAAAAAAGAACAGTGTTTCTTACTCATACGGACCATATCTAGATGAACACTGCTTATGAAACTGTAACAAACCACAGCATGTGTTACATATATGCTCTTTAGTTATTATTGAACAAAGTATTGGGTTCATGAACTGTGTAAATTCATTTGAGCCGAAAAATCACTGGGTTTACCGGAAATGAACTCTTGCTTGTAGGAAGACACAGAGGGTTTGGTTTCACTCCGTTTGTGAAGGGAAATTCAGACCAGTTTTCTCATCCATGAAACACCGTCTGTTTTAACGCAATAAGCATCCTCTTCTCTCCAGAATCTGCAATACAGCAAGAAATATGAGCATGTCCAGAAAAAATGAACTGTGTTTCCTATTCATACGGACCATTTCTGGTTGAACTCTGATTATGTAACTGTAACAAACTACAGCATCTCTTACATGGATGCTATTTAGTTAATAGTGAAAAACGTGTTGGGTTCGTGAACTGTGTAAATTCATTTGAGCCGAATAATCACTGGGTTTACCGGAAATGAACTCTTGCTTGTGGGAAGACACAGAGGCTTTGCTATAACTCCGTTTCTGAATTGAAATTAAGGCCAGAGTTCTCATCCATGAAACACACTCTGTTTTAACGCAAGAAGCATGCTCTTCTTTCCAGCATCTCTAATACAGCAAGAAACATGAGCATGCCCAGAAAAAAAGAACTGTGTTTCAGACTCATACGGACCATATCTAGTTGAAATCTGCTTATGAAACTTTAACAAACGACAGCATTTCTTACATAGATGCTCTTTAGTTAATAGTGAAAAACAAGTTGTGTTCGTGAACTGTGTAAATTCATTAGAGCCGAAAAATCACTGGGTTTACCGGATATGAACTCTTGCTTGTAGGAAGACACAGACACTTTGGTTTAACTCTGATTCTGATGGAAAATTCAGACCAGTGTTCTCATCCATGAAACATCCTCTGTTTTAACGCAAGAAACATGCTCTTCTTACCAGCATCTCCAATACAGCAAGAAACATGAGCATGCCCAGAAAAAAAGAACTGTGTTTCTTACTCATACGGACCATATCTAGTTAAACTCTGCTTATGAAACTGTAACAAACCACAGCATCTCTTACAAAAATGCTCTTTCATTTATAGTGAAAAACGTGTTGGGTTTGTGAACTGTGTAAATTCATTTGAGCCGAAAAATCACTGGGTTTACCGGAAATGAACTCTTGCTTGTAGGAAGACACAGAGGCTTTGGTTTCACTCCATTTGTGAAGGGAAATTCAGACCAGTGTTCTCATACATGAAACTCCCTCTGTTTTAACACAAGAAGCATCCTCTTCTGTCCGAAATCGGCAATACAGCAAGAAATATGAGCATGTCCAGAAAAAATGAACTGTGTTTCCTACTCATACGGACCATATCTAGTTAAACTCTGCTTATGAAACTGTTACAAACCACAGCATCTCTTACAAAAATGCTCTTTCATTTATAGTAAAAAACGTGTGGGTTCATGAACTGTGTAAATTCATTTGAGCCGAAAAATCACTGGGTTTCCGGAAATGAACTCTTGCTTGTAGGAAGACACAGAGGCTTTGTTTTCACTCCGTTTATGAAGGGAAATTCAGGCCAGAGTTCTCATCCATGAAACATACTCTGTTTTAACGCAAGAAGCATGCTCTTCTTTCCAGCATCTCTAATACAGCAAGAAACATGATCATGCCCAGAAAAAAATAACTGTGTTTCCTACTCATACGGACCATATCTACTTGAACGCTGCTCATTAAACTGTAACAAACCAGTGCATCTCTTACATAGATGCTGTTTAGTTACTAGTGAAAATCATGTTGGGTTCGAAATTGTGTAAATACATTTGAGCTGAAAAATCACTGGGTTTACCGGAAATGAACTCTTGCTTGTAGGAAGACAGAGAGGCTTTGGTTTCACTCTGTTTATGAACGGAAATTCAGACAAGAGTTCTCATCCATGAAATCACTCTGTTTTAACGCAAGAAGCATGCTCTTCTTTCCAGCATCTCTAATAAAGCAAGAAACATGAGCATGCCCAGAAATTATGAACTGTGTTTCCTACTCATACGGACCATATCCAGTTAAACTCTGCTTATGAAACTGTAACAAACCACAGCATCTCTTGCAAAAATGCTCTTTCATTTATACTGAAAAACGTGTTGGGTTCATGAACTGTGTAAATTCATTTGAGCCAAAAAATCACTGGGTTTACCGGAAATGAACTCTTGCTTGTCGGAAGACACAGAGGCTTTGGTTTCACTACGCTTCTGAAGGAAATTTTAGACCAGTGTTGTCATCCATGAAACATACTCTGTTTTAACACAAGAAGCATGCTCTTCTTTCCAGCGTGTCCAATACAGCAAGAAACAGGAGCATGCCCAGGAAAAAAAAAATATGTTTCCCACTCATACGGACCATATCTAGTTGAACACTGCTTATGAAACTGTAACAAAACACAGCATGTTTTACATAGATGCTCTTTAGTTAATAGTGAAAAAAGTATTGGGTTCATGAACTGTGTAAATTCATTTGAGCCGAAAAATCACTGGGTTTACCGGAAATGAACTCTTGCTTGTAGGAAGACACAGAGGGTTTGGTTTCACTCCGTTTGTGAAGGGAAATTCAGACCAGTTTTCTCATCCATGAAACGCCGTCTGTTTTAACGCAATAAGCATCCTCTTCTCTCCAAAATCTGCAATACAGCAAGAAATATGAGCATGTCCAGAAAAAAAGAACTGTGTTTCCTACTCATACGGACCATATCTAGTTAAACCCTGCTTATGAAACTGTTACAAACCACTGCATCTCTTACATAGATGCTATTTAGTTAATAGTGAAAAACGTGTTGGGTCGTGACCTGTGTAAATTCATTTGAGCCAAAAAATCACTGAGTTTACTGGAAAAGAACTCTTGCTTGTAGGAAGACACAGAGGCTTTGGTTTCACTCCGTTTGTGAAGGGAAATTCAGGCCAGAGTTCTTATCCATGAAACACACTCTGTTTTAACACAAGAAGCATGCTCTTCTTTCTAGCATCTCTAATACAGCAAGAAACATGATCAAGCCCAGAAAAAAGAACTGTTTTTCCTACTCATACAGACCATATCTAGTTGAACTCTGCTCATTAAACTGTAACAAACCACTGCATCTCTTACATAGATGCTGTTTATTTAATAGTGAAAATCGTGCTGCGTTCGTGAACTGTGTAAATACATTTGAGCCGAAAAATCACTGGGTTTACCGGAAATGAACTCTTGCTTGTAGGAAGACACAGAGGCTTTGGTTGCACTCCGCTTCTGAAGGAAAATTTAGACCAGTGTTGTCATCCATGAAACATACTCTGTTTTAACACAAGAAGCATGCTCTTCTTTCCAGCGTGTCCAATACAGCAAGAAACAGGAGCATGCCCAGGAAAAAAGAACTATATTTCCCACTCATACGGACCATATCTAGTTGAACACTGCTTATGAAACTGTAACAAAACACAGCATGTTTTACATAGATGCTCTTTAGTTAATAGTGAAAAAAGTATTGGGTTCATGAACTGTGTAAATTCATTTGAGCCGAAAAATCACTGGGTTTACCGGAAATGAACTCTTGCTTGTAGGAAGACACAGAGGGTTTGGTTTCACTCCGTTTGTGAAGGGAAATTCAGACCAGTTTTCTCATCCATGAAACACCGTCTGTTTTAACGCAATAAGCATCCTCTTCTCTCCAGAATCTGCAATACAGCAAGAAATATGAGCATGTCCAGAAAAAATGAACTGTGTTTCCTATTCATACGGACCATTTCTGGTCGAACTCTGATTATGAAACTGTAACAGACTACAGCATCTCTTACATAGATGCTATTTAGTTAATAGTGAAAAACGTGTTGGGTTCGTGAACTGTGTAAATTCATTTGAGCCGAATAATCACTGGGTTTACCGGAAATGAACTCTTGCTTGTGGGAAGACACAGAGGTTTTGCTATAACTCCGTTTCTGAAGGGAAATTAAGGCCAGAGTTCTCATCCATGAAACTCACTCTATTTTAACGCAAGAAGCATGCTTTTCTTTCCAGCATCTCTAATACAGCAAGAAACATGAGCATGCCCAGAAAAAAAGAACTGTGTTTCCTACTCATACGGATGGTATCTAGTTGAACTCTGCTCATTTACTGTAACAAACCACTGCATCTCTTACATAGATGCTATTTAGTTAATAGTGAAAAACGTGTTGGGTCGTGAACTGTGTAAATTCATTTGAGCCAAAAAATCACTGAGTTTACTGGAAAAGAACTCTTGCTTGTAGGAAGACACAGAGGCTTTGGTTTCACTCCGTATGTGAAGGGAAATTCAGACCAGAGTTCTTATCCATGAAACACACTCTGTTTTAACACAAGAAGCATGCTCTTCTTTCTAGCATCTCTAATACAGCAAGAAACATGATCATGCCCAGAAAAAAGAACGGTTTTTCCTACTCATACAGACCATATCTAGTTGAACTCTGCTCATTAAACTGTAACAAACCACTGCATCTCTTACATAGATGCTGTTTATTTAATAGTGAAAATCGTGCTGCGTTCGTGAACTGTGTAAATTCATTTGAGCCGAAAATCTCTGGGTTTACCGGAAATGAACTCTTGCTTGTAGGGAGACATAGATCCTTTGGTTTAACTCCATTTCTGAAGGGAAATTCAGACCAGTGTTCTCATCCATGAAACTTCCTCTGTTTTAATGCAAAAAGCATCCTCTTCGGTCCAGAATCTGCCATAAAGCAAGAAATATGAGCATGACCAGAAAAAAAGAACTGTGTTTCCTACTAATAAGGACCATATCTAGTTGAAATCTGCTTATGAAACTTTAACAAACGACAGCATTTCTTACATAGATCCTATTTAGTTAATAGTGAAAAACAAGTTGGGTTCGTGAACTGTGTAAATTCATTTGAGCCGAAAAATCACTGGGTTTACCAGATATGAACTCTTGCTTGTAGGAAGACACAGACACTTTGGTTTAACTCTGATTCTGATGGAAAATTCAGACCAGTGTTCTCATCCATGAAACATACTCTGTTTTAACGCAAGAAACATGCTCTTCTTACCAGCATCTCCAATACAGCAAGAAACATGAGCATGCCCAGAAAAAAAGAACTGTGTTTCTTACTCATACGGACCATGTCCAGTTAAACTCTGCTTATGAAACTGTAACAAACCACAGCATCTCTTACAAAAATGTTTTTTCATTTATAGTGAAAAACGTGTTGGGTTTGTGAACTGTGTAAATTCATTTGAGCCGAAAAATCACTGGGTTTACTGGAAATGATCTCTTGCTGTAGGAAGACACAGAGCCTTTGGTTTCACTCCGTTTGTGAAGGGAAATTCAGACCAGTGTTCTCATACATGAAACTCCCTCTGTTTTAACACAAGAAGCATCCTCTTCTGTCCAGAATCGGCAATAAAGCAAGAAATATGAGCATGTCCAGAAAACATGAACTGTGTTTCCTACTCATACGGACCATATCTAGTTGAACTCTGATTATGAAACTGTAACAAACCACAGCATCTCTTACATAGATGCTCTTTAGTTAATAGTGAAAATCGTGTTGGGTTCATGAACTTTGAAAATTCATTTTGAGCCGAAAAACCCCTGGGTTTACCAGAAATGAACTCTTGGTTGTAGGAAGACACAGAGGCTTTGGTTTCACTCCGTTTGTGAAGGGAAATTCAGACCAGAGTTCTCATCCATGAAACACACTCTGTTTTAACGCAGAGAGCATGCTCTTCTTTCCAGCGTCTCTAATAGAGCAAGAAACATGAGCATGTCCAGAAAAAAAGAACTGTGTTTCCTACTCATACGGACCATATGTAGTTAAACTCTGCTTATGAAACTGTTACAAACCACAGCATCTCTTACAAAAATGCTCTTTCATTTATAGTAAAAAACGTGTGGGTTCATGAACTGTGTAAATTTATTTGAGCCGAAAAATCACTGGGTTTCCGGAAATGAACTCTTGCTTGTAGGAAGACACAGAGGCTTTGTTTTCACTCCGTTTATGAAGGGAAATTCAGGCCAGAGTTCTCATCCATGAAACATACTCTGTTTTAACGCAAGAAGCATGCTCTTCTTTCCAGCATCTCTAATACAGCAAGAAACATGATCATGCCCAGAAAAAAATAACTGTGTTTCCTACTCATACGGACCATATCTACTTGAACGCTGCTCATTAAACTGTAACAAACCAGTGCATCTCTTACATAGATGCTGTTTAGTTACTAGTGAAAATCGTGTTGGGTTCGAAATTGTGTAAATACATTTGAGCTGAAAAATCACTGGGTTACCGGAAATGAACTCTTGCTTGTAGGAAGACAGAGAGGCTTTGGTTTCACTCCGTTTATGAACGGAAATTCAGACAAGAGTTCTCATCCATGAAACACACTCTGTTTTAACGCAAGAAGCATGCTCTTCTTTCCAGCGTCTCCAATACAGCAAGAAAAATGAGCATGCCCAGAAATTATGAACTGTGTTTCCTACTCATACGGACCATATCCAGTTAAACTCTGCTTATGAAACTGTAACAAACCACAGCATCTCTTGCAAAAATGCTCTTTCATTTATACTGAAAAACGTGTTGGGTTCATGAACTGTGTAAATTCATTTGAGCCGAAAAATCACTGGGTTTACCGGAAATGAACTCTTGCTTGTAGGAAGACACAGAGGCTTTGGTTTCACTCCGCTTCTGAAGGAAAATTTAGACCAGTGTTGTCATCCATGAAACATACTCTGTTTTAACACAAGAAGCATGCTCTTCTTTCCAGCGTGTCCAATACAGCAAGAAACAGGAGCATGCCCAGGAAAAAAGAACTATGTTTCCCACTCATACGGACCATATCTAGTTGAACACTGCTTATGAAACTGTAACAAAACACAGCATGTTTTACATAGATGCTCTTTAGTTAATAGTGAAAAAAGTATTGGGTTCATGAACTGTGTAAATTCATTTGAGCCGAAAAATCACTGGGTTTACCGGAAATGAACTCTTGCTTGTAGGAAGACACAGAGGGTTTGGTTTCACTCCGTTTGTGAAGAGAAATTCAGACCAGTTTTCTCATCCATGAAACACCGTCTGTTTTAACGCAATAAGCATCCTCTTCTCTCCAGAATCTGCAATACAGCAAGAAATATGAGCATGTCCAGAAAAAATGAACTGTGTTTCCTATTCATACGGACCATTTCTGGTCGAACTCTGATTATGAAACTGTAACAAACTACAGCATCTCTTACATAGATGCTATTTAGTTAATAGTGAAAAACGTGTTGGGTTCGTGAACTGTGTAAATTCATTTGAGCCGAATAATCACTTGGTTTACCGGAAATGAACTATGCTTGTGGGAAGACACAGAGGCTTTGCTATAACTCCGTTTCTGAAGGGAAATTAAGGCCAGAGTTCTCATCCATGAAACTCACTCTATTTTAACACAAGAAGCATGCTCTTCTTTCTAGCATCTCTAATACAGCAAGAAACATGATCATGCCCAGAAAAAAGAACTGTTTTTCCTACTCATACAGACCATATCTAGTTGAACTCTGCTCATTAAACTGTAACAAACCACTGCATCTCTTACATAGATGCTGTTTATTTAATAGTGAAAATCGTGCTGCGTTCGTGAACTGTGTAAATACATTTGAGCCGAAAAATCACTGGGTTTACGGGAAATGATCTCTTGCTGTAGGAAGACACAGAGCCTTTGGTTTCACTCCGTTTCTGAGGGAAAATTCAGACCAGTGTCTCATCCATGAAACATACTCTGTTTTAACGCAAGAAGCATGCTCTTCTTTCCAGTGTCTCCAATACAGCAAGAAACATGAGCATGCCAAAAAAAAAAGAATTGTGTTTCTTACTCATACGGACAATATCTAGTTGAACTCTGCTTATGAAACTGTAACAAACCACAGCATCTTTTACAAAAATGCTCTTTCATTTATAGTGAAAAACGTGTTGGGTTCGTGAACTGTGTAAATTCATTTGAGCCGAAAAATCACTGGGTTTACCCGAAATGAACTTTGCTTGTAGGAAGACACAGAGGCTTTGGTTTCACTCCATTTGTGAAGGGAAATTCAGACCAGTGTTCTCATACATGAAACTCCCTCTGTTTTAACACAAGAAGCATCCTCTTCTGTCCAGAATCGGCAATACAGTAAGAAATATGAGCATGTCCAGAAAAAATGAACTGTGTTTCCTACTCATACGGACCATATCTAGTTGAACTCTGATTATGAAACTGTAACAAACCACAGGATCTCTTACATAGATGCTCTTTAGTTAATAGTGAAAATCGTGTTGGGTTCATGAACTTCGTAATTTCATTTTGAGCCGAAAAACCCCTGGTTTTACCAGAAATGAACTCTTGGTTGTAGGAAGACACAGAGGCTTTTGTTTCACTCCGATTGTTAAGGGAAATTCAGACCAGTGTTCTCATCCATGAAACATACTCTGTTTTAACGCAAGAAGCATGCTCTTCTTTCCAATGTCTCCAATAAAGCAGGAAACATGAGCATGCCCAGAAAAAAAGAACTGTGTTTCCTACTCATATGGACCATATTTGGTTGAAGTCTGCTTAGGAAACTGTAACAAACCACAGCATGTGTTACACAGATGCTCTTTATTTAATAGTGAAAAAAGTATTGGGTTCATGAACTGAGTAAATTCATTTGAGCCGAAAATCCCCTAGTGTTACCGGAAATGAACTCTTGCTTGTCGGAAGAAACAGAGGCTTTGGTTTAACTCCATTTGTGAAGGGAAATTCAGACCAGATTTCTCATCCATGAAACACACTCTGTTTTAATGCAAAGAGCATGCTCTTCCTTCCATCATCTCTAATACAGCAAGAAACGTGAGCATGCCCAGAAAAAAAGAACTGTGGTTCCTACTCATATGGACCATATCTAGTTGAACTCTGCTTATGAAACTGTAACAACCACAGAATCTCTTACATAGATGCTCTTTAGTTAATAGTGAAAATCATGTTGGGTTCGTGAACTTGTAAATTTTTATGAGTTGAAAAATCACTGGGGTTACCGGAAATGAACTCTTGCTTGTAGGAAGACAAGGGTTTGGTTTAACTCCGTTTGTGAAGGGAAATTCAGACCAGTGTTCTCATCCATGAAACACACTCTGTTTTAACGCAAGAAGCATTCTCTTCTGTCCAGATTCTGCAATACAGCAAGGAATATGAGCATGTCCAGAAAAAATGAACTGTATTTCCTACTCATACGGACCATATCTAGTTGAACTCTGATTATGAAACTGAAACAAACCACAGCATCTCTTACATAGATGCTCTTTAGTTAATAGTGAAAATCGTGTTGGGTTCATGAACTGTATAAATTCATTTTGAGCCGAAAAACCCCTGGGTTTACCGGAAATTAACTCTTGGTTGTAGGAAGACACAGAGGCTTTGGTTTCACTCCGTTTGTGAAGGGAAATTCAGACCAGAGTTCTCATCCATGAAACACACTCTGTTTTAACGCATAGAGCATGCTCTTCTTTCCAGCTTCTCTAATACAGCAAGAAACATGAGCAAGCCCAGAAAAAAGAACTGTGTTTCCTACTCCTACTGACCATATCTAGTTGAACTCTGCTTATGAAAATGTAACAAACCACAGCATCTCTTACAAAAATGCTCTTTCATTTATAGTCAAAAACGTGTTGGGTTCAAGAACTGTGTAAATTCATTTGAGCCGAAAAATCACTGGTTTTACCGGAAATGAACACTTGCTTGTAGGAAGACACAGAGCCTTTGGATTAACTCCGTTTGTGAAGGGAAATTCAGACCAGTGTTCTCATCCATGAAACACACTCTGTTTTAATGCAAAGAGCATGCTCTTCCTTCCATCATCTCTAATACAGCAAGAAATGTGAGCATGCCCAGAAAAAAAGAACTGTGGTTCCTACTCATATGGACCATATCTAGTTGAACTCTGCTTATGAAACTGTAACAACCACAGAATCTCTTACATAGATGCTCTTTAGTTAATAGTGAAAATCATGTTGGGTTCGTGAACTTGTAAATTTTTATGAGTTGAAAAATCACTGGGGTTACCGGAAATGAACTCTTGCTTGTAGGAAGACAAGGGTTTGGTTTAACTCCGTTTGTGAAGGGAAATTCAGACCAGTGTTTTCATCTATGAAACACACTCTGTTTTATCGCAAGAAGGATCCTCTTCTTTCCTGAGTCTACAATACAGCAAGAAATATGAGCATGTCAAGAAAAAAAGAACTGTGTTTCCTACTCATAAGGACCATATCTAGTTGAACTCTGCTTATGAAACTGTAACAAATCACAGCAGGTGTTACATAGATGCTCTTTAATTAATAGTGAAAATCGTGTTGGGTTCGTGATCTTTGAAAGTTCATTTGAGCCGAAAATTCAATGGGTTTACCGGAAATGAACTCTTGCTTCTAGGAAGACAAAGAGCCTTTGGTTTAACTCCGTTTGTGAAGGGAAATTCAGACCAGTGTTCTCATCCATGATACATTCTCTGTTTTAACGAAAGAAGCATCCTCTTTTTTCCAGAGTCTGCAATACAGCAAGAAATATGAGCAGGTCCAGAAAAAAAGAACAGTGTTTCCTACTCATACGGACCATATGTAGTTGAACTCTGCTCATTAAACTGTTACAAACCACAGCATCTCTTACATTGATGCTCTTTAGTTAATAGTGAAAAATGTGTTGGGTTCATGAAATGTGTAAATTCATTTGATTCGAAAAATCACTAGGCTTACCGGAAATGAACTCTTGCTTGTAGGAAGACACAGATCCTTTGGTTTACTCCGTTTCTGACAGAAAATTCAGACCAGTGCTCTCATCCATGAAACACACTCTGTTTTATCGCAAGAAGGATCCTCTTCTTTCCTGAGTCTACAATACAGCAAGAAACATGAGCATGCCCAGAAAAAAAGAACTGTGTTTCCTACTCATAGGGACCATATCTATTTGAACTCTGCTTATGAAACTGTAACAAACCACAGCATCTCTTACATAGATGCTCTTTAGTTAATAGTGAAAAACATGTTGGGTTAAAGAATTGTGTAAATTCATTTGAGTCGAAAAATCACTGGGTATACCAGAAATGAACTCTTCCTTGTAGGAAGACACATGGTTTGTTTTAACTCCGTTTGTGAAGGGAAATTCAGACCAGTGATTTCATCCATGAAACACCCTCTGTTTTAACGCAAGAATCATCCTCTTCCTTCAAGAATCTGCAATACAGCAAGAAATATGAGCATGTCCAGAAAAAAAGAACTGTGTTTCCTACTCATACAGACCATATCTGGTTGAACTCTGCTTATGAAACTGTAACAAACCACAGCATCTCTTACAAAGATACTCTTTAGTTAATAGTGAAAAAAATGTTGGGTTCGTTAACTGTGTAAATACATTTGAGCCGAAAAATCACTGGGTATACCAGAAATGAACTCTTGCTTATAGGAAGACACAGGGTTTGTTTTAACTCCGTTTGTGAAGTGAAATTCAGACCAGTGTTTTCATCCATGAAATACTCTCTGTTTTAACTCAAGAAGCATCCTCTTCTTTCCAGAGTCTGCAATACAGCAAGAAATATGAGCATGTCCAGAATAAAAGAACTGTGTTTCCTACTCATACGGACCATATCTAGTTGAACTCTGTTTATGAAACTGTAACAAACCACAGCATCTCTTACATAGATGCTCTTTAGTTAATAGTGAAAATCGTGTTGGGTTCGTGAACTGTGTAAATTCATTTGAGCCGAAAAATCACTGGGTATACCAGAAATGAACTCTTGCTTGTATGAAGACACAGGGTTTGGATTAACTCCGTTTGTGAAGGAAAATTCAGACCAGTGTTCTCATCGATGAAACACCCTGTGTTTTAACGCAAGAAGCATCCTCTTCTTTCCAGAGTCTGCAATACAGCAAGAAATATGAGCATGTCCAGAAAAAAAGAACTGTGTTTCCTACTCATATGGACCATATCTAGTTGAACTCTGCTTATGAAACTGTAACAAACCACAGCATCTCTTACATAGATGCTCTTTAGTTAATAGTGAAAAACGTGTTAGGTTCGTGAACTGTGTAAATTCATTTGAGATGAAATATCACTGGGTTTACCGGAAATGAACTCTTGCTTGTAGGAAGACAAAGTGCCTTTGGTTCAACTCCGTTTGGGAAGGAAATTCAGACCAATGTTCTCATCCATGAAACACCCTCTGTTTTAACGCAAGAAGCATCCTCTTTTTTACAGAGTCTGCAATACAGCAAGAAATATGAGCATGTCCAGAAAAAAAGAACTGTGTTTTCTATTCATACAGACCATATCTAGTTGAACTCTGCTTATGAAACTGTAACAAACTGCAGCATCTCGTACATAGATGCTCTTTATTTAATAGTGAAAAATGTGTTGGGTTCGTGAACTGTGTAAATTCATTTGAGCCGAAAAATCACTGGGATTACCGGATATGAACTCTTGCTTGTAGGAAGACACAGAGAATTTGCTTTAACTCTGATTCTGAAGGAAAATTCACACCAGTGTTCACATCCAAGAAACATACTCTCTTTTAACGCAAGAAGCATCCTCTTCTTTCCAGAGTCCACAATACAGCAAGAAATATGAGCATGTCGAGAAAAAAAGAACAGTTTTTCCTACTTATATGGACAATATCTAGTTGAACTCTGCTAATTAAACTGTAACAAACCACAGCATCTCTTACATGATGCTTTTTAATTAATAGTGAAAATCGTGTTGGGTTCGTGAACTTTGAAAATTCATTTGAGCCGAAAAATCACTGGGTTTACCGGAAATGAACTCTTGCTTATAGGAAGACAAAGAGCGTTTGTTTTAACTCCGTTTGTGAAGGGCAATTCAGACCAGTGTTCTCATCCATGAAACACCGTCTGTTTTAACGCGAGAAGCATCCTCTTTTTTCCAGAGTCTGCAATACAGCAAGAAATATGAGCATGTCCACAAAAAATGAACTCTGTTCTCTACTCATACGGACCATATCTAGTTGAACTCTGCTCATTAAACTGTAACAAACCACTGCATCTCTTACATAGATGCTATTTAGTTAATAGTGAAAAACATGTTGGGTTCCTGAACTGTGTAAATTCATTTGAGCCGAAAAATCTCTGGGCTTACCGGAAATGAACTCTTGCTTGTTGGAAGACACAGATCATTTGGTTTTACTCCGTTTCGAATGGAAAATTCAGACCGGTGTTCTCATCCATGAAACATACTCTGTTTTAACGCAAGAAGCATGCTCTTCTTTCCCGCGTCTCCAATACAGCAAGAAAAATGAGCATGCCCAGAAAAAAAGAACAGTGTTTCTTACTCATACGGACCATATCTAGTTGAACACAGCTTATGAAACTGTAACAAACCACAGCATGTGTTACATATATGCTCTTTAGTTAATATTGAAAAAATTATCGGGTTCATGAACTGTGTAAATTCATTTGAGCCGAAAAATCACTGAGTTTACCGGAAATGAACTCTTGCTTGTAGGAAGACACAGAGGGTTTGGTATCACTCCGTTTGTGAAGGGAAATTCAGACCAGTTTTCTCATCCATGAAACACCCTCTGTTTTAACGCAAGAATCATCCTCTTCTTTCCAGAGTCTGTAATACAGCAAGAAATATGAGCATGTCCAGAAAAAGAGAACTGTATTTCCTACTCATACGGACCATATCTAGTTGAACTCTGATTATGAAATTGTAACAAACCACAGCATCTCTTACATAGTTGCTCTTTAGTTAGTAGTGAAAAACGTGTTGGGTTCGTGAACTGTGTAAATTCATTTGAGCCGAAAAATCACTGGGATTACCGGATATGAACTCTTGCTTATAGGAAGACACAGAGACGTTGGTTTAACTCCGTTTCTGAAGCAAAATTCAGACCAGTGTTCACATCAAAGAAACGTACTGTGTTTTAATGCAAGAAGCATGCTCTTCTTTCCAGCGTCTCCAATATAGCAAGAAACATGTGCATGCCCAGAAAAAAAACTGTGTTTCCTATTCATATGGACTATATCTAGTTGAACACTGCTTATGAAACTGTAACAAACCACAGCATCTCTTACATAGATGCTCTTTCATTTATAGTGAAAAACGTGTTGGGTTAGTGAACTGTGTAAATTCATTTGAACCGAAAAATCACTGGGTTTACTGGAAATGAACTCTTGCTTGTAGAAAGACACAGAGATTTTGGTTTAACTCCGTTTCTGAAGGAAAATTCAGACCAGTGTTCTCATACATGAAACACCCTCTGTTTTAACGCAAGAAGCATCCTCTTCTTTCCAGAGTCTGCAACACAGCAAGAAATATGAGAATGCCCAGAAAAAAAGAACTGTGTTTCCTACTCATACAGACCACATCCAGTTAAACTCTGGTTATGAAACTGTAACCAACCACAGCATCTCTTACAAAAATTCTCTCTCATTTATTGTGAAAAACGTGTTGGGTTCGTGAACTGTGTAAATTCATTTGAGCCGAAAAATCACTGGGTTTCCCGGAAATGAACTCTTGCTTGTAGGAAGAAACAGCGCCTTTGGTTTAACTCCATTTCTGAAAGGAAATTCATACCAGTGTTCTCATCCATGAAACACCCTCTGTTTTAATGCAAGAAGCATCCTCTTTTTTCCAGAGTCTGCAATACAACAAGAAATATGACCATGTCCAGAGAAGATGAACTGTGTTTCCTACTCATACGGACCATATCTAGTTGAACACTGCTTATGAAACTGGAACAAACCACAGCATGTGTTACCTTTATGCTCTTTAGTTAATAGTGAAAAAAGTATTGGTTTCATGAACTGTGTAAATTCATTTGAGCCGAAAAATCACTGGGTTTACCCGAAATGAACTCGTGCTTGTAGGAAGACAAAGGGCCTTTGGTTTAACTCCGTTTGTGAAGGGAAATTCAGACCAGTCTTCTCATCCATGAAACATACTCTGTTTTATCACAAGAAGCATACTCTTCTTTCCAGCATTTCCAATACAGCAAGAAACATGAGCATGCCCAGAAAAAAAGAACTGTGTTTCCTACTCATACGGACCATATCTAGTTGAACTCTGCTCATTAAACTGTAACAAACAACTGCATCTCTTACATAGATGCTATTTAGTTAATAGTGAAAAACATGTTGGGTTCCTGAACTGTGTAAATTCATTTGAGCCGAAAAATCACTGGGTTTACCGGAAATGAACTCTTGCTTGTAGGAAGACACAGAGGGTTTGGTTTCACTCCGTTTGTGAAGGGAAATTCAGACCAGGTGTCTCATCCATGAAACACCCTCTGTTTTAACGCAAGAATCATCCTCTTCTTTCCAGAGTCTGCAATACAGCAAGAAATATGAGCATGGCCAGAAAAAGAGAACTGTATTTCCTACTCATACGGACCATATCTAGTTGAACTCTGATTATGAAATTGTAACAAACCACAGCATCTCTTACATAGATGCTCTTTAGTTAATAGTGAAAAACGTGTTGGGTTCGTGAACTGTGTAAATTCATTTGAGCCGAAAAATCACTGGGATTACCGGATATGAACTCTTGCTTGTAGGAAGACACAGAGGCTTTGGTTTAACTCTGATTCTGAAGGAAATTTCAGACCAGTGTTCTCATCCATGAAACACACTCTGTTTTAACGCAAGAAGCATGCTCTTCTTTCCAGCATCTCTAATACAGCAAGAAACATGAGCGTACCCAGAAAAAAACAACTGTGTTTCCTACTCATACGGACCATATCTAGTTGAATTCTGCTCACTAAACAGGAACAAACCACAGCATCTCTTACATAGATGCTCTTTAATTAATAGTGAAAATCTTGTTGCGTTCGTGAACGTTGAAAATACATTTGAGACGAAAAATCACTGGGTTAACCGGAAATAAACTCTTGCTTGTAGGAAGACAAAGAGCGTTTGGTTTAACTCCGTTTGTGAAGGGAAATTCAGACAAGTGTTCTCATCCATGAAACACCCTCTGTTTTAACGCAAGAAGCATCCTCTTTTTTCCAGAGTCTGCAATACAGCAAGAAATATGAGCATGTCCAGAAAAAAAGAACTGTGTTTTCTACTCATACGGACCATATCTAGTTGAACTCTGGTTATGAAACTGTAACAACTCACAGCATCTCTTACATAGATGCAGTTTAGTTAATAGTGAAAATCGTTTTGGGTTCATGAACTGTGTAAATTCATTTGAGCCGAAAAATCACTTGGTATACCAGAAATGAACTCTTGCTTATAGGAAGACACAGGGTTTGGTTTAACTCCATTTGTGAAGGGAAATTCAGACCAGTGTTTTCATCCATGAAATACCCTCTGTTTTAACTCAAGAAGCATCCCCTTTTTTCCAGAGTCTGCAATACAGCAAGAAATATGAGCATGTCCAGAATAAAAGAACTGTGTTTCCTACTCATACGGACCATATCTATTTGAACTCTGCTTATGAAACTGTAACAAACAACAGCATCTCTTACATTGATGCTCTTTATGTAATAGTGAAAATCGTGTTGGGTTCGTGAACTGTGTAAATCCATTTGAGCCGAAAAATCACTGGGTTTACCGGAAATGAACTCTTGCTTGTAGGAAGACAAAGAGCGTTTGGTTTAACTCCGTTTGTGACGTGAAGTTCAGACCAGTGTTCTCATCCATGAAACATTCTCTGTTTTAACGCAAGAAGCATCCTCTTCTTTCCAGAGTCTGCAACACAGCAAGAAATATGAGAATGCCCAGAAAAAAAGAACTGTGTTTCCTACTCATACGGACCACATCCAGTTAAACTCTGGTTATGAAACTGTAACCAACCACAGCATCTCTTACAAAAATGCTCTCTCATTTATAGTGAAAAACGTGATGGGTTCGTGAACTGTGTAAATTCATTTGAGCCGAAAAATCACTGGGTTTCCCGGAAATGAACTCTTGCTTGTAGGAAGACACAGCGCCATTGGTTTAACTCCATTTCTGAAAGGAAATTCAGACCGGTGTTCTCATCCATTAAACATACTCTGTTTTCACACGAGAAGCATGCTCTTCTTTCCAGCGTCTCCAATACAACAAGAAACATGAGTATGCCCAGAAAAAAAGAACTGTGTTTACTACTCATGCAGACCATATCTAGATGAACTCTGCTCATTAAACTGTAACAAATCACATAGATGCTGTTTAGTTAATAGTGAAAATCATGTTGGGTTCGTGAACTGTGTAAATTCATTTGAGCCGAAAAATCACTGGGTATACCGTTTGTGAAGGGAAATTCAGACCAGTGTTTTCATCCATGAATCACCCTCTGTTTTAACGCAAGAATCATCCTCTTCTTTCCAGAGTCTGCAATACAGCAAGAAATATGAGCATGCCCAGAAAAAGAGAACTGTATTTCCTACTCATACGGACCATATCTAGTTGAACTCTGATTATGAAATTGTAACAAACCACAGCATCTCTTACATAGATGCTCTTTAGTTAATAGTGAAAAACGTGTTGGGTTCGTGAACTGTGTAAATTCATTTGAGCCGAAAAATCACTGGGATTACCAGATATGAACTCTTGCTTATAGGAAGACACAGAGACGTTGGTTTAACTCCGTTTCTGAAGCAAAATTCAGACCAGTGTTCACATCAAAGAAACATACTCTGTTTTAACGCAAGAAGCATCCTCTTCTTTCCAGAGTCCACAATAGAGCAAGAAATATGAGCATGTCGAGAAAAAAAGAACAGTGTTTCCTACTTATATGGACAATATCTAGTTGAACTCTGCTAATTAAACTGTAACAAACCACAGCATCTCTTACATGATGCTTTTTAATTAATAGTGAAAATCGTGTTGGGTTCGTGAACTTTGAAAATTCATTTGAGCCGAAAAATCACTGGGTTTACCGGAAATGAACTCTTGCTTATAGGAAGACAAATAGCGTTTGTTTTAACTCCGTTTGTGAAGGGAAATTCAGACCAGTGTTCTCATCCATGAAACACCGTCTGTTTTAACGCGAGAAGCATCTTCTTTTTTCCAGAGTCTGCAATACAGCAAGAAATATGAGCATGTCCACAAAAAATGAACTCTGTTCTCTACTCATACGGACCATATCTAGTTGAACTCTGATTATGAAACTGTAACAAACTACAGCATCTCTTACATAGATGCTCTTTAGTTAATAGTGAAAATCGTTTTGGGTTCGGGAATTGTGTAAATTCATTCGAGCCGAAAAATCACTTGGTATACCAGAAATGAACTCTTGCTTATAGGAAGACACAGGGTTTGGTTTAACTCCATTTGTGAAGGGAAATTCAGACCAGTATTTTCATCCATGAAATACCCTCTGTTTTAACTCAAGAAGCATCCTCTTCTTTCCAGAGTCTGCAATACAGCAAGAAATATGAGCATGTCCAGAATAAAAGAACTGTGTTTCCTACTCATACGGACCATATCTAGTTGAACTCTGCTTATGAAACTGTAACAAACAACAGCATCTCTTACATAGATGCTCTTTAGTTAATAGTGAAAATCTTTTTGGTTTCGTGAAGTGTGTAAATTCATTTGAGCCGAAATATCACTGGGTATACCAGAAATGAACTCTTGCTTGTAGGAAGACACAGGGTTTGGTTTAACTCCGTTTCTGAAGGAAAATTCAGACCAGTGTTCTCATCCATGAAACACCCTCTGTTTTAAAGCAAGAAGCCTCCTCTTCTTTCCAGAGTCTGCAACACAGCAAGAAATATGAGAATGCCCAGAAAAAAAGAACTGTGTTTCCTACTCATACAGACCACATCCAGTTAAACTCTGGTTATGAAACTGTAACCAACCACAGCATCTCTTACAAAAATTCTCTCTCATTTATTGTGAAAAACGTGTTGGGTTCGTGAACTGTGTAAATTCATTTGAGCCGAAAAATCACTGGGTTTCCCGGAAATGAACTCTTGCTTGTAGGAAGAAACAGCGCCTTTGGTTTAACTCCATTTCTGAAAGGAAATTCATACCAGTGTTCTCATCCATGAAACACCCTCTGTTTTAATGCAAGAAGCATCCTCTTTTTTCCAGAGTCTGCAATACAACAAGAAATATGACCATGTCCAGAGAAGATGAACTGTGTTTCCTACTCATACGGACCATATCTAGTTGAACACTGCTTATGAAACTGGAACAAACCACAGCATGTGTTACCTTTATGCTCTTTAGTTAATAGTGAAAAAAGTATTGGGTTCATGAACTGTGTAAATTCATTTGAGCCGAAAAATCACTGGGTTTACCCGAAATGAACTCGTGCTTGTAGGAAGACAAAGGGCCTTTGGTTTAACTCCGTTTGTGAAGGGAAATTCAGACCAGTCTTCTCATCCATGAAACATACTCTGTTTTATCACAAGAAGCATACTCTTCTTTCCAGCATTTCCAATACAGCAAGAAACATGAGCATGCCCAGAAAAAAAGAACTGTGTTTCCTACTCATACGGACCATATCTAGTTGAACTCTGCTCATTAAACTGTAACAAACAACTGCATCTCTTACATAGATGCTATTTAGTTAATAGTGAAAAACATGTTGGGTTCCTGAACTGTGTAAATTCATTTGAGCCGAAAAATCACTGGGTTTACCGGAAATGAACTCTTGCTTGTAGGAAGACACAGAGGGTTTGGTTTCACTCCGTTTGTGAAGGGAAATTCAGACCAGTGTTCTCATCCATGAAACACCCTCTGTTTTAACGCAAGAAGCATCCTCTTCTTTCGAGAGTCTGCAATACAGCAAGAAATATGAGAATGTCCAGAAAAAATGAACTCTGTTCTCTACTCATACGGACCATATCTAGTTGAACTCTGATTATGAAACTGTAACAAACTACAGCATCTCTTACATAGATGCTCTTTAGTTAATAGTGAAAAATGTGTTGGGTTCGTGAACTGTGTAAATTCATTTGAGCCGAAAAATCACTGGGATTACCGGATATGAACTCTTGCTTGTAGGAAGACACAGAGGCTTTGGTTTAACTCTGATTCTGAAGGAAATTTCAGACCAGTGTTCTCATCCATGAAACACACTCTGTTTTAACGCAAGAAGCATGCTCTTCTTTCCAGCATCTCTAAGACAGCAAGAAACATGAGCGTACCCAGAAAAAAACAACTGTGTTTCCTACTCATACGGACCATATCTAGTTGAATTCTGCTCACTAAACAGGAACAAACCACAGCATCTCTTACATAGATGCTCTTTAATTAATAGTGAAAATCTTGTTGCGTTCGTGAACGTTGAAAATACATTTGAGACGAAAAATCACTGGGTTAACCGGAAATAAACTCTTGCTTGTAGGAAGACAAAGAGCGTTTGGTTTAACTCCGTTTGTGAAGGGAAATTCAGACAAGTGTTCTCATCCATGAAACACCCTCTGTTTTAACGCAAGAAGCATCCTCTTTTTTCCAGAGTCTGCAATACAGTAAGAAATATGAGCATGTCCAGAAAAAAAGAACTGTGTTTTCTACTCATACGGACCATATCTAGTTGAACTCTGGTTATGAAACTGTAACAACTCACAGCATCTCTTACATAGATGCAGTTTAGTTAATAGTGAAAATCGTTTTGGGTTCATGAACTGTGTAAATTCATTTGAGCCGAAAAATCACTTGGTATACCAGAAATGAACTCTTGCTTATAGGAAGACACAGGGTTTGGTTTAACTCCATTTGTGAAGGGAAATTCAGACCAGTGTTTTCATCCATGAAATACCCTCTGTTTTAACTCAAGAAGCATCCCCTTTTTTCCAGAGTCTGCAATACAGCAAGAAATATGAGCATGTCCAGAATAAAAGAACTGTGTTTCCTACTCATACGGACCATATCTATTTGAACTCTGCTTATGAAACTGTAACAAACAACAGCATCTCTTACATTGATGCTCTTTATGTAATAGTGAAAATCGTGTTGGGTTCGTGAACTGTGTAAATCCATTTGAGCCGAAAAATCACTGGGTTTACCGGAAATGAACTCTTGCTTGTAGGAAGACAAAGAGCGTTTGGTTTAACTCCGTTTGTGACGTGAAGTTCAGACCAGTGTTCTCATCCATGAAACATTCTCTGTTTTAACGCAAGAAGCATCCTCTTCTTTCCAGAGTCTGCAACACAGCAAGAAATATGAGAATGCCCAGAAAAAAAGAACTGTGTTTCCTACTCATACGGACCACATCCAGTTAAACTCTGGTTATGAAACTGTAACCAACCACAGCATCTCTTACAAAAATGCTCTCTCATTTATAGTGAAAAACGTGATGGGTTCGTGAACTGTGTAAATTCATTTGAGCCGAAAAATCACTGGGTTTCCCGGAAATGAACTCTTGCTTGTAGGAAGACACAGCGCCATTGGTTTAACTCCATTTCTGAAAGGAAATTCAGACCGGTGTTCTCATCCATTAAACATACTCTGTTTTCACACGAGAAGCATGCTCTTCTTTCCAGCGTCTCCAATACAACAAGAAACATGAGTATGCCCAGAAAAAAAGAACTGTGTTTACTACTCATGCAGACCATATCTAGATGAACTCTGCTCATTAAACTGTAACAAATCACATAGATGCTGTTTAGTTAATAGTGAAAATCATGTAGGGTTCGTGAACTGTGTAAATTCATTTGAGCCGAAAAATCACTGGGTATACCGTTTGTGAAGGGAAATTCAGACCAGTGTTTTCATCCATGAATCACCCTCTGTTTTAACGCAAGAATCATCCTCTTCTTTCCAGAGTCTGCAATACAGCAAGAAATATGAGCATGCCCAGAAAAAGAGAACTGTATTTCCTACTCATACGGACCATATCTAGTTGAACTCTGATTATGAAATTGTAACAAACCACAGCATCTCTTACATAGATGCTCTTTAGTTAATAGTGAAAAACGTGTTGGGTTCGTGAACTGTGTAAATTCATTTGAGCCGAAAAATCACTGGGATTACCAGATATGAACTCTTGCTTATAGGAAGACACAGAGACGTTGGTTTAACTCCGTTTCTGAAGCAAAATTCAGACCAGTGTTCACATCAAAGAAACATACTCTGTTTTAACGCAAGAAGCATCCTCTTCTTTCCAGAGTCCACAATAGAGCAAGAAATATGAGCATGTCGAGAAAAAAAGAACAGTGTTTCCTACTTATATGGACAATATCTAGTTGAACTCTGCTAATTAAACTGTAACAAACCACAGCATCTCTTACATGATGCTTTTTAATTAATAGTGAAAATCGTGTTGGGTTCGTGAACTTTGAAAATTCATTTGAGCCGAAAAATCACTGGGTTTACCGGAAATGAACTCTTGCTTATAGGAAGACAAATAGCGTTTGTTTTAACTCCGTTTGTGAAGGGAAATTCAGACCAGTGTTCTCATCCATGAAACACCGTCTGTTTTAACGCGAGAAGCATCTTCTTTTTTCCAGAGTCTGCAATACAGCAAGAAATATGAGCATGTCCACAAAAAATGAACTCTGTTCTCTACTCATACGGACCATATCTAGTTGAACTCTGATTATGAAACTGTAACAAACTACAGCATCTCTTACATAGATGCTCTTTAGTTAATAGTGAAAATGTGTTGGGTTCGTGAACTGTGTAAATTCATTTGAGCCGAAAAATCACTGGGATTACCGGATATGAACTCTTGCTTGTAGGAAGACACAGAGGCTTTGGTTTAACTCTGATTCTGAAGGAAAATTCAGACCAGTGTTCTCATCCATGAAACACACTCTGTTTTAACGCAAGAAGCATGCTCTTCTTTCAGCATCTCTAATACAGCAAGAAACCTGAGCGTACCCAGAAAAAAACAACTGTGTTTCCTACTCATACGGACCATATCTAGTTGAACTCTGCTCACTAAACAGGAACAAACCACAGCATCTCTTACATAGATGCTCTTTAATTAATAGTGAAAATCGTGTTGCGTTCGTGAACGTTGAAAATACATTGGAGATGAAAAATCACTGGGTTAACTTGAAATGAACTCTTGCTTGTAGGAAGACAAAGAGCGTTTGGTTTAACTCCGTTTGTGAAGGGAAATTCAGACAAGTGTTCTCATCCATGAAACACCCTCTGTTTTAACGAAAGAAGCATCCTCTTTTTTCCAGAGTCTGCAATACAGCAAGAAATATGAGCATGTCCAGAAAAAAAGAACTGTGTTTTCTACTCATACGGACCATACCTAGTTGAACTCTGATTATGAAACTGTAACAATTCACAGCATCACTGACATAGATCCTCTTTAGTTAATAGTGAAAATCGTTTTGGGTTCGGGAATTGTGTAAATTCATTCGAGCCGAAAAATCACTTGGTATACCAGAAATGAACTCTTGCTTATAGGAAGACACAGGGTTTGGTTTAACTCCATTTGTGAAGGGAAATTCAGACCAGTATTTTCATCCATGAAATACCCTCTGTTTTAACTCAAGAAGCATCCTCTTCTTCCAGAGTCTGCAATACAGCAAGAAATATGAGCATGTCCAGAATAAAAGAACTGTGTTTCCTACTCATACGGACCATATCTATTTGAACTCTGCTTATGAAACTGTAAAAAACAACAGCATCTCTTACATAGATGCTCTTTAGTTAATAGTGAAAATCTTTTTGGTTTCGTGAAGTGTGTAAATTCATTTGAGCCGAAATATCACTGGGTATACCAGAAATGAACTCTTGCTTGTAGGAAGACACAGGGTTTGGTTTAACTCCGTTTCTGAAGGAAAATTCAGACCAGTGTTCTCATCCATGAAAAACCCTCTGTTTTAAAGCAAGAAGCATCCTCTTCTTTCCAGAGTCTGCAACACAGCAAGAAATATGAGAATGCCCAGAAAAAAAGAACTGTGTTTCCTACTCATACAGACCACATCCAGTTAAACTCTGGTTATGAAACTGTAACCAACCACAGCATCTCTTACAAAAATTCTCTCTCATTTATTGTGAAAAACGTGTTGGGTTCGTGAACTGTGTAAATTCATTTGAGCCGAAAAATCACTGGGTTTCCCGGAAATGAACTCTTGCTTGTAGGAAGAAACAGCGCCTTTGGTTTAACTCCATTTCTGAAAGGAAATTCATACCAGTGTTCTCATCCATGAAACACCCTCTGTTTTAATGCAAGAAGCATCCTCTTTTTTCCAGAGTCTGCAATACAGCAAGAAATATGACCATGTCCAGAGAAGATGAACTGTGTTTCCTACTCATACGGACCATATCTAGTTGAACACTGCTTATGAAACTGGAACAAACCACAGCATGTGTTACCTTTATGCTCTTTAGTTAATAGTGAAAAAAGTATTGGGTTCATGAACTGTGTAAATTCATTTGAGCCGAAAAATCACTGGGTTTACCCGAAATGAACTCGTGCTTGTAGGAAGACAAAGGGCCTTTGGTTTAACTCCGTTTGTGAAGGGAAATTCAGACCAGTCTTCTCATCCATGAAACATACTCTGTTTTATCACAAGAAGCATACTCTTCTTTCCAGCATTTCCAATACAGCAAGAAACATGAGCATGCCCAGAAAAAAAGAACTGTGTTTCCTACTCATACGGACCATATCTAGTTGAACTCTGCTCATTAAACTGTAACAAACCACTGCATCTCTTACATAGATGCTATTTAGTTAATAGTGAAAAACATGTTGGGTTCCTGAACTGTGTAAATTCATTTGAGCCGAAAAATCACTGGTTTTACCGGAAATGAACTCTTGCTTGTAGGAAGACACAGAGGGTTTGGTTTCACTCCGTTTGTGAAGGGAAATTCAGACCAGGTTTCTCATCCATTAAACACCCTCTGTTTTAACGCAAGAATCATCCTCTTCTTTCCAGAGTCTGCAATACAGCAAGAAATATGAGCATGGCCAGAAAAAGAGAACTGTATTTCCTACTCATACGGACCATATCTAGTTGAACTCTGATTATGAAATTGTAACAAACCACAGTATCTCTTACATAGATGCTCTTTAGTTAGTAGTGAAAAACGTGTTGGGTTCGTGAACTGTGTAAATTCATTTGAGCCGAAATATCACTGGGATTACCGGATATGAACTCTTGCTTGTAGGAAGACACAGAGAATTTGCTTTAACTCTGAGTCTGAAGGAAAATTCACACCAGTGTTCACATCCAAGAAACATACTCTGTTTTAACGCAAGAAGCATCCTCTTCTTTCCAGAGTCCACAATACAGCAGGAAATATGAGCATGTCAAGAAAAAAAGAACAGTGTTTCCTACTTATACGGACAATATCTAGTTGAACTCTGCTAATTAAACTGTAACAAACCACAGCATCTCTTACATGATGCTTTTTAATTAATAGTGAAAATCGTGTTGGGTTCGTGAACTTTGAAAATTCATTTGAGCCGAAAAATCACTGGGTTTACCGGAAATGAACTCTTGCTTATAGGAAGACAAAGAGCGTTTGGTTTAACTCCGTTTGTGAAGGGAAATTCAGACCAGTGTTCTCATCCATGAAACACCCTCTGTTTTAACGCGAGAAGCATCCTCTGTTTTCCAGAGTCTGCAATACAGCAAGAAATATGAGAATGTCCAGAAAAAATGAACTCTGTTCTCTACTCATACGGACCATATCTAGTTGAACTCTGATTATGAAACTGTAACAAACTACAGCATCTCTTACATAGATGCTCTTTAGTTAATAGTGAAAAATGTGTTGGGTTCGTGAACTGTGTAAATTCATTTGAGCCGAAAAATCACTGGGATTACCGGATATGAACTCTTGCTTGTAGGAAGACACAGAGGCTTTGGTTTAACTCTGATTCTGAAGGAAATTTCAGACCAGTGTTCTCATCCATGAAACACACTCTGTTTTAACGCAAGAAGCATGCTCTTCTTTCCAGCATCTCTAAGACAGCAAGAAACATGAGCGTACCCAGAAAAAAACAACTGTGTTTCCTACTCATACGGACCATATCTAGTTGAATTCTGCTCACTAAACAGGAACAAACCACAGCATCTCTTACATAGATGCTCTTTAATTAATAGTGAAAATCTTGTTGCGTTCGTGAACGTTGAAAATACATTTGAGACGAAAAATCACTGGGTTAACCGGAAATAAACTCTTGCTTGTAGGAAGACAAAGAGCGTTTGGTTTAACTCCGTTTGTGAAGGGAAATTCAGACAAGTGTTCTCATCCATGAAACACCCTCTGTTTTAACGCAAGAAGCATCCTCTTTTTTCCAGAGTCTGCAATACAGTAAGAAATATGAGCATGTCCAGAAAAAAAGAACTGTGTTTTCTACTCATACGGACCATATCTAGTTGAACTCTGGTTATGAAACTGTAACAACTCACAGCATCTCTTACATAGATGCAGTTTAGTTAATAGTGAAAATCGTTTTGGGTTCATGAACTGTGTAAATTCATTTGAGCCGAAAAATCACTTGGTATACCAGAAATGAACTCTTGCTTATAGGAAGACACAGGGTTTGGTTTAACTCCATTTGTGAAGGGAAATTCAGACCAGTGTTTTCATCCATGAAATACCCTCTGTTTTAACTCAAGAAGCATCCCCTTTTTTCCAGAGTCTGCAATACAGTAAGAAATATGAGCATGTCCAGAATAAAAGAACTGTGTTTCCTACTCATACGGACCATATCTATTTGAACTCTGCTTATGAAACTGTAACAAACAACAGCATCTCTTACATTGATGCTCTTTATGTAATAGTGAAAATCGTGTTGGGTTCGTGAACTGTGTAAATCCATTTGAGCCGAAAAATCACTGTGTTTACCGGAAATGAACTCTTGCTTGTAGGAAGACAAAGAGCGTTTGGTTTAACTCCGTTTGTGACGTGAAGTTCAGACCAGTGTTCTCATCCATGAAACATTCTCTGTTTTAACGCAAGAAGCATCCTCTTCTTTCCAGAGTCTGCAACACAGCAAGAAATATGAGAATGCCCAGAAAAAAAGAACTGTGTTTCCTACTCATACGGACCACATCCAGTTAAACTCTGGTTATGAAACTGTAACCAACCACAGCATCTCTTACAAAAATGCTCTCTCATTTATAGTGAAAAACGTGATGGGTTCGTGAACTGTGTAAATTCATTTGAGCCGAAAAATCACTGGGTTTCCCGGAAATGAACTCTTGCTTGTAGGAAGACACAGCGCCATTGGTTTAACTCCATTTCTGAAAGGAAATTCAGACCGGTGTTCTCATCCATTAAACATACTCTGTTTTCACACGAGAAGCATGCTCTTCTTTCCAGCGTCTCCAATACAACAAGAAACATGAGTATGCCCAGAAAAAAAGAACTGTGTTTACTACTCATGCAGACCATATCTAGATGAACTCTGCTCATTAAACTGTAACAAATCACATAGATGCTGTTTAGTTAATAGTGAAAATCATGTAGGGTTCGTGAACTGTGTAAATTCATTTGAGCCGAAAAATCACTGGGTATACCGTTTGTGAAGGGAAATTCAGACCAGTGTTTTCATCCATGAATCACCCTCTGTTTTAACGCAAGAATCATCCTCTTCTTTCCAGAGTCTGCAATACAGCAAGAAATATGAGCATGCCCAGAAAAAGAGAACTGTATTTCCTACTCATACGGACCATATCTAGTTGAACTCTGATTATGAAATTGTAACAAACCACAGCATCTCTTACATAGATGCTCTTTAGTTAATAGTGAAAAACGTGTTGGGTTCGTGAACTGTGTAAATTCATTTGAGCCGAAAAATCACTGGGATTACCAGATATGAACTCTTGCTTATAGGAAGACACAGAGACGTTGGTTTAACTCCGTTTCTGAAGCAAAATTCAGACCAGTGTTCACATCAAAGAAACATACTCTGTTTTAACGCAAGAAGCATCCTCTTCTTTCCAGAGTCCACAATAGAGCAAGAAATATGAGCATGTCGAGAAAAAAAGAACAGTGTTTCCTACTTATATGGACAATATCTAGTTGAACTCTGCTAATTAAACTGTAACAAACCACAGCATCTCTTACATGATGCTTTTTAATTAATAGTGAAAATCGTGTTGGGTTCGTGAACTTTGAAAATTCATTTGAGCCGAAAAATCACTGGGTTTACCGGAAATGAACTCTTGCTTATAGGAAGACAAATAGCGTTTGTTTTAACTCCGTTTGTGAAGGGAAATTCAGACCAGTGTTCTCATCCATGAAACACCGTCTGTTTTAACGCGAGAAGCATCTTCTTTTTTCCAGAGTCTGCAATACAGCAAGAAATATGAGCATGTCCACAAAAAATGAACTCTGTTCTCTACTCATACGGACCATATCTAGTTGAACTCTGATTATGAAACTGTAACAAACTACAGCATCTCTTACATAGATGCTCTTTAGTTAATAGTGAAAATGTGTTGGGTTCGTGAACTGTGTAAATTCATTTGAGCCGAAAAATCACTGGGATTACCGGATATGAACTCTTGCTTGTAGGAAGACACAGAGGCTTTGGTTTAACTCTGATTCTGAAGGAAAATTCAGACCAGTGTTCTCATCCATGAAACACACTCTGTTTTAACGCAAGAAGCATGCTCTTCTTTCAGCATCTCTAATACAGCAAGAAACCTGAGCGTACCCAGAAAAAAACAACTGTGTTTCCTACTCATACGGACCATATCTAGTTGAACTCTGCTCACTAAACAGGAACAAACCACAGCATCTCTTACATAGATGCTCTTTAATTAATAGTGAAAATCGTGTTGCGTTCGTGAACGTTGAAAATACATTGGAGATGAAAAATCACTGGGTTAACTTGAAATGAACTCTTGCTTGTAGGAAGACAAAGAGCGTTTGGTTTAACTCCGTTTGTGAAGGGAAATTCAGACAAGTGTTCTCATCCATGAAACACCCTCTGTTTTAACGAAAGAAGCATCCTCTTTTTTCCAGAGTCTGCAATACAGCAAGAAATATGAGCATGTCCAGAAAAAAAGAACTGTGTTTTCTACTCATACGGACCATACCTAGTTGAACTCTGATTATGAAACTGTAACAATTCACAGCATCACTGACATAGATCCTCTTTAGTTAATAGTGAAAATCGTTTTGGGTTCGGGAATTGTGTAAATTCATTCGAGCCGAAAAATCACTTGGTATACCAGAAATGAACTCTTGCTTATAGGAAGACACAGGGTTTGGTTTAACTCCATTTGTGAAGGGAAATTCAGACCAGTATTTTCATCCATGAAATACCCTCTGTTTTAACTCAAGAAGCATCCTCTTCTTCCAGAGTCTGCAATACAGCAAGAAATATGAGCATGTCCAGAATAAAAGAACTGTGTTTCCTACTCATACGGACCATATCTATTTGAACTCTGCTTATGAAACTGTAAAAAACAACAGCATCTCTTACATAGATGCTCTTTAGTTAATAGTGAAAATCTTTTTGGTTTCGTGAAGTGTGTAAATTCATTTGAGCCGAAATATCACTGGGTATACCAGAAATGAACTCTTGCTTGTAGGAAGACACAGGGTTTGGTTTAACTCCGTTTCTGAAGGAAAATTCAGACCAGTGTTCTCATCCATGAAAAACCCTCTGTTTTAAAGCAAGAAGCATCCTCTTCTTTCCAGAGTCTGCAACACAGCAAGAAATATGAGAATGCCCAGAAAAAAAGAACTGTGTTTCCTACTCATACAGACCACATCCAGTTAAACTCTGGTTATGAAACTGTAACCAACCACAGCATCTCTTACAAAAATTCTCTCTCATTTATTGTGAAAAACGTGTTGGGTTCGTGAACTGTGTAAATTCATTTGAGCCGAAAAATCACTGGGTTTCCCGGAAATGAACTCTTGCTTGTAGGAAGAAACAGCGCCTTTGGTTTAACTCCATTTCTGAAAGGAAATTCATACCAGTGTTCTCATCCATGAAACACCCTCTGTTTTAATGCAAGAAGCATCCTCTTTTTTCCAGAGTCTGCAATACAGCAAGAAATATGACCATGTCCAGAGAAGATGAACTGTGTTTCCTACTCATACGGACCATATCTAGTTGAACACTGCTTATGAAACTGGAACAAACCACAGCATGTGTTACCTTTATGCTCTTTAGTTAATAGTGAAAAAAGTATTGGGTTCATGAACTGTGTAAATTCATTTGAGCCGAAAAATCACTGGGTTTACCCGAAATGAACTCGTGCTTGTAGGAAGACAAAGGGCCTTTGGTTTAACTCCGTTTGTGAAGGGAAATTCAGACCAGTCTTCTCATCCATGAAACATACTCTGTTTTATCACAAGAAGCATACTCTTCTTTCCAGCATTTCCAATACAGCAAGAAACATGAGCATGCCCAGAAAAAAAGAACTGTGTTTCCTACTCATACGGACCATATCTAGTTGAACTCTGCTCATTAAACTGTAACAAACCACTGCATCTCTTACATAGATGCTATTTAGTTAATAGTGAAAAACATGTTGGGTTCCTGAACTGTGTAAATTCATTTGAGCCGAAAAATCACTGGGTTTACCGGAAATGAACTCTTGCTTGTAGGAAGACACAGAGGGTTTGGTTTCACTCCGTTTGTGAAGGGAAATTCAGACCAGGTTTCTCATCCATGGAACACCCTCTGTTTTAACGCAAGAATCATCCTCTTCTTTCCAGAGTCTGCAATACAGCAAGAAATATGAGCATGTCCAGAAAAAGAGAACTGTATTTCCTACTCATACGGACCATATCTAGTTGAACTCTGATTATGAAATTGTAACAAACCACAGCATCTCTTACATAGATGCTCTTTAGTTAGTAGTGAAAAACGTGTTGGGTTCGTGAACTGTGTAAATTCATTTGAGCCGAAAAATCACTGGGATTACCGGATATGAACTCTTGCTTGTAGGAAGACACAGAGAATTTGCTTTAACTCTGATTCTGAAGGAAAATTCACACCAGTGTTCACATCCAAGAAACATACTCTGTTTTAACGCAAGAAGCATCCTCTTCTTTCCAGAGTCCACAATACAGCAAGAAATATGAGCATGTCAAGAAAAAAAGAACAGTGTTTCCTACTTATACGGACAATATCTAGTTGAACTCTGCTAATTAAACTGTAACAAACCACAGCATCTCTTACATGATGCTTTTTAATTAATAGTGAAAATCGTGTTGGGTTCGTGAACTTTGAAAATTCATTTGAGCCGAAAAATCACTGGGTTTACCGGAAATGAACTCTTGCTTATAGGAAGACAAAGAGCGTTTGGTTTAACTCCGTTTGTGAAGGGAAATTCAGACCAGTGTTCTCATCCATGAAACACCCTCTGTTTTAACGCGAGAAGCATCCTCTTTTTTCCAGAGTCTGCAATACAGCAAGAAATATGAGAATGTCCAGAAAAAATGAACTCTGTTCTCTACTCATACGGACCATATCTAGTTGAACTCTGATTATGATACTGTAACAAACTACAGCATCTCTTACATAGATGCTCTTTAGTTAATAGTGAAAAATGTGTTGGGTTCGTGAACTGTGTAAATTCATTTGAGCCGAAAAATCACTGGGATTACCGGATATGAACTCTTGCTTGTAGGAAGACACAGAGGCTTTGGTTTAACTCTGATTCTGAAGGAAATTTCAGACCAGTGTTCTCATCCATGAAACACACTCTGTTTTAATGCAAGAAGCATGCTCTTCTTTCCAGCATCTCTAAGACAGCAAGAAACATGAGCGTACCCAGAAAAAAACAACTGTGTTTCCTACTCATACGGACCATATCTAGTTGAACTCTGCTCACTAAACAGGAACAAACCACAGCATCTCTTACATAGATGCTCTTTAATTAATAGTGAAAATCTTGTTGCGTTCCTGAACGTTGAAAATACATTTGAGACGAAAAATCACTGGGTTAACCGGAAATAAACTCTTGCTTGTAGGAAGACAAAGAGCGTTTGGTTTAATTCTGTTTGTGAAGGGAAATTCAGACAAGTGTTCTCATCCATGAAACACCCTCTGTTTTAACGCAAGAAGCATCCTCTTTTTTCCAGAGTCTGCAATACAGCAAGAAATATGAGCATGTCCAGAAAAAAAGAACTGTGTTTTCTCCTCATACGGACCATATCTAGTTGAACTCTGGTTATGAAACTGTAACAACTCACAGCATCTCTTACATAGATGCTGTTTAGTTAATAGTGAAAATCGTTTTGGGTTCGTGAACTGTGTAAATTCATTTGAGCCGAAAAATCACTTGGTATACCAGAAATGAACTCTTGCTTATAGGAAGACACAGGGTTTGGTTTAACTCCATTTGTGAAGGGAAATTCAGACCAGTGTTTTCATCCATGAAATACCCTCTGTTTTAACTCAAGAAGCATCCCCTTTTTTCCAGAGTCTGCAATACAGCAAGAAATATGAGCATGTCCAGAATAAAAGAACTGTGTTTCCTACTCATACGGACCATATCTATTTGAACTCTGCTTATGAAACTGTAACAAACAACAGCATCTCTTACATTGATGCTCTTTATGTAATAGTGAAAATCGTGTTGGGTTCGTGAACTGTGTAAATCCATTTGAGCCGAAAAATCACTGTGTTTACCGGAAATGAACTCTTGCTTGTAGGAAGACAAAGAGCGTTTGGTTTAACTCCGTTTGTGACGTGAAGTTCAGACCAGTGTTCTCATCCATGAAACATTCTCTGTTTTAACGCAAGAAGCATCCTCTTCTTTCCAGAGTCTGCAACACAGCAAGAAATATGAGAATGCCCAGAAAAAAAGAACTGTGTTTCCTACTCATACGGACCACATCCAGTTAAACTCTGGTTATGAAACTGTAACCAACCACAGCATCTCTTACAAAAATGCTCTCTCATTTATAGTGAAAAACGTGATGGGTTCGTGAACTGTGTAAATTCATTTGAGCCGAAAAATCACTGGGTTTCCCGGAAATGAACTCTTGCTTGTAGGAAGACACAGCGCCATTGGTTTAACTCCATTTCTGAAAGGAAATTCAGACCGGTGTTCTCATCCATTAAACATACTCTGTTTTCACACGAGAAGCATGCTCTTCTTTCCAGCGTCTCCAATACAACAAGAAACATGAGTATGCCCAGAAAAAAAGAACTGTGTTTACTACTCATGCAGACCATATCTAGATGAACTCTGCTCATTAAACTGTAACAAATCACATAGATGCTGTTTAGTTAATAGTGAAAATCATGTTGGGTTCGTGAACTGTGTAAATTCATTTGAGCCGAAAAATCACTGGGTATACCGTTTGTGAAGGGAAATTCAGACCAGTGTTTTCATCCATGAATCACCCTCTGTTTTAACGCAAGAATCATCCTCTTCTTTCCAGAGTCTGCAATACAGCAAGAAATATGAGCATGCCCAGAAAAAGAGAACTGTATTTCCTACTCATACGGACCATATCTAGTTGAACTCTGATTATGAAATTGTAACAAACCACAGCATCTCTTACATAGATGCTCTTTAGTTAATAGTGAAAAACGTGTTGGGTTCGTGAACTGTGTAAATTCATTTGAGCCGAAAAATCACTGGGATTACCAGATATGAACTCTTGCTTATAGGAAGACACAGAGACGTTGGTTTAACTCCGTTTCTGAAGCAAAATTCAGACCAGTGTTCACATCAAAGAAACATACTCTGTTTTAACGCAAGAAGCATCCTCTTCTTTCCAGAGTCCACAATAGAGCAAGAAATATGAGCATGTCGAGAAAAAAAGAACAGTGTTTCCTACTTATATGGACAATATCTAGTTGAACTCTGCTAATTAAACTGTAACAAACCACAGCATCTCTTACATGATGCTTTTTAATTAATAGTGAAAATCGTGTTGGGTTCGTGAACTTTGAAAATTCATTTGAGCCGAAAAATCACTGGGTTTACCGGAAATGAACTCTTGCTTATAGGAAGACAAATAGCGTTTGTTTTAACTCCGTTTGTGAAGGGAAATTCAGACCAGTGTTCTCATCCATGAAACACCGTCTGTTTTAACGCGAGAAGCATCTTCTTTTTTCCAGAGTCTGCAATACAGCAAGAAATATGAGCATGTCCACAAAAAATGAACTCTGTTCTCTACTCATACGGACCATATCTAGTTGAACTCTGATTATGAAACTGTAACAAACTACAGCATCTCTTACATAGATGCTCTTTAGTTAATAGTGAAAATCGTTTTGGGTTCGGGAATTGTGTAAATTCATTCGAGCCGAAAAATCACTTGGTATACCAGAAATGAACTCTTGCTTATAGGAAGACACAGGGTTTGGTTTAACTCCATTTGTGAAGGGAAATTCAGACCAGTATTTTCATCCATGAAATACCCTCTGTTTTAACTCAAGAAGCATCCTCTTCTTTCCAGAGTCTGCAATACAGCAAGAAATATGAGCATGTCCAGAATAAAAGAACTGTGTTTCCTACTCATACGGACCATATCTAGTTGAACTCTGCTTATGAAACTGTAAGAAACAACAGCATCTCTTACATAGATGCTCTTTAGTTAATAGTGAAAATCTTTTTGGTTTCGTGAAGTGTGTAAATTCATTTGAGCCGAAATATCACTGGGTATACCAGAAATGAACTCTTGCTTGTAGGAAGACACAGGGTTTGGTTTAACTCCGTTTCTGAAGGAAAATTCAGACCAGTGTTCTCATCCATGAAACACCCTCTGTTTTAAAGCAAGAAGCATCCTCTTCTTTCCAGAGTCTGCAACACAGCAAGAAATATGAGAATGCCCAGAAAAAAAGAACTGTGTTTCCTACTCATACAGACCACATCCAGTTAAACTCTGGTTATGAAACTGTAACCAACCACAGCATCTCTTACAAAAATTCTCTCTCATTTATTGTGAAAAACGTGTTGGGTTCGTGAACTGTGTAAATTCATTTGAGCCGAAAAATCACTGGGTTTCCCGGAAATGAACTCTTGCTTGTAGGAAGAAACAGCGCCTTTGGTTTAACTCCATTTCTGAAAGGAAATTCATACCAGTGTTCTCATCCATGAAACACCCTCTGTTTTAATGCAAGAAGCATCCTCTTTTTTCCAGAGTCTGCAATACAACAAGAAATATGACCATGTCCAGAGAAGATGAACTGTGTTTCCTACTCATACGGACCATATCTAGTTGAACACTGCTTATGAAACTGGAACAAACCACAGCATGTGTTACCTTTATGCTCTTTAGTTAATAGTGAAAAAAGTATTGGGTTCATGAACTGTGTAAATTCATTTGAGCCGAAAAATCACTGGGTTTACCCAAAATGAACTCGTGCTTGTAGGAAGACAAAGGGCCTTTGGTTTAACTCCGTTTGTGAAGGGAAATTCAGACCAGTCTTCTCATCCATGAAACATACTCTGTTTTATCACAAGAAGCATACTCTTCTTTCCAGCATTTCCAATACAGCAAGAAACATGAGCATGCCCAGAAAAAAAGAACTGTGTTTCCTAATCATACGGACCATATCTAGTTGAACTCTGCTCATTAAACTGTAACGAACAACTGCATCTCTTACATAGATGCTATTTAGTTAATAGTGAAAAACATGTTGGGTTCCTGAACTGTGTAAATTCATTTGAGCCGAAAAATCACTGGGTTTACCGGAAATGAACTCTTGCTTGTAGGAAGACACAGAGGGTTTGGTTTCACTCCGTTTGTGAAGGGAAATTCAGACCAGGTTTCTCATCCATGAAACACCCTCTGTTTTAACGCAAGAATCATCCTCTTCTTTCCAGAGTCTGCAATACAGCAAGAAATATGAGCATGGCCAGAAAAAGAGAACTGTATTTCCTACTCATACGGACCATATCTAGTTGAACTCTGATTATGAAATTGTAACAAACCACAGCATCTCTTACATAGATGCTCTTTAGTTAGTAGTGAAAAACGTGTTGGGTTCGTGAACTGTGTAAATTCATTTGAGCCGAAATATCACTGGGATTACCGGATATGAACTCTTGCTTGTAGGAAGACACAGAGAATTTGCTTTAACTCTGATTCTGAAGGAAAATTCACACCAGTGTTCACATCCAAGAAACATACTCTGTTTTAACGCAAGAAGCATCCTCTTCTTTCCAGAGTCCACAATACAGCAAGAAATATGAGCATGTCAAGAAAAAAAGAACAGTGTTTCCTACTTATACGGACAATATCTAGTTGAACTCTGCTAATTAAACTGTAACAAACCACAGCATCTCTTACATGATGCTTTTTAATTAATAGTGAAAATCGTGTTGGGTTCGTGAACTTTGAAAATTCATTTGAGCCGAAAAATCACTGGGTTTACCGGAAATGAACTCTTGCTTATAGGAAGACAAAGAGCGTTTGGTTTAACTCCGTTTGTGAAGGGAAATTCAGACCAGTGTTCTCATCCATGAAACACCCTCTGTTTTAACGCGAGAAGCATCCTCTGTTTTCCAGAGTCTGCAATACAGCAAGAAATATGAGAATGTCCAGAAAAAATGAACTCTGTTCTCTACTCATACGGACCATATCTAGTTGAACTCTGATTATGAAACTGTAACAAACTACAGCATCTCTTACATAGATGCTCTTTAGTTAATAGTGAAAAATGTGTTGGGTTCGTGAACTGTGTAAATTCATTTGAGCCGAAAAATCACTGGGATTACCGGATATGAACTCTTGCTTGTAGGAAGACACAGAGGCTTTGGTTTAACTCTGATTCTGAAGGAAATTTCAGACCAGTGTTCTCATCCATGAAACACACTCTGTTTTAACGCAAGAAGCATGCTCTTCTTTCCAGCATCTCTAATACAGCAAGAAACATGAGCGTACCCAGAAAAAAACAACTGTGTTTCCTACTCATACGGACCATATCTAGTTGAATTCTGCTCACTAAACAGGAACAAACCACAGCATCTCTTACATAGATGCTCTTTAATTAATAGTGAAAATCTTGTTGCGTTCGTGAACGTTGAAAATACATTTGAGACGAAAAATCACTGGGTTAACCGGAAATAAACTCTTGCTTGTAGGAAGACAAAGAGCGTTTGGTTTAACTCCGTTTGTGAAGGGAAATTCAGACAAGTGTTCTCATCCATGAAACACCCTCTGTTTTAACGCAAGAAGCATCCTCTTTTTTCCAGAGTCTGCAATACAGCAAGAAATATGAGCATGTCCAGAAAAAAAGAACTGTGTTTTCTACTCATACGGACCATATCTAGTTGAACTCTGGTTATGAAACTGTAACAACTCACAGCATCTCTTACATAGATGCAGTTTAGTTAATAGTGAAAATCGTTTTGGGTTCATGAACTGTGTAAATTCATTTGAGCCGAAAAATCACTTGGTATACCAGAAATGAACTCTTGCTTATAGGAAGACACAGGGTTTGGTTTTACTCCATTTGTGAAGGGAAATTCAGACCAGTGTTTTCATCCATGAAATACCCTCTGTTTTAACTCAAGAAGCATCCCCTTTTTTCCAGAGTCTGCAATACAGCAAGAAATATGAGCATGTCCAGAATAAAAGAACTGTGTTTCCTACTCATACGGACCATATCTATTTGAACTCTGCTTATGAAACTGTAACAAACAACAGCATCTCTTACATTGATGCTCTTTATGTAATAGTGAAAATCGTGTTGGGTTCGTGAACTGTGTAAATCCATTTGAGCCGAAAAATCACTGGGTTTACCGGAAATGAACTCTTGCTTGTAGGAAGACAAAGAGCGTTTGGTTTAACTCCGTTTGTGACGTGAAGTTCAGACCAGTGTTCTCATCCATGAAACATTCTCTGTTTTAACGCAAGAAGCATCCTCTTCTTTCCAGAGTCTGCAACACAGCAAGAAATATGAGAATGCCCAGAAAAAAAGAACTGTGTTTCCTACTCATACGGACCACATCCAGTTAAACTCTGGTTATGAAACTGTAACCAACCACAGCATCTCTTACAAAAATGTTCTCTCATTTATAGTGAAAAACGTGATGGGTTCGTGAACTGTGTAAATTCATTTGAGCCGAAAAATCACTGGGTTTCCCGGAAATGAACTCTTGCTTGTAGGAAGACACAGCGCCATTGCTTTAACTCCATTTCTGAAAGGAAATTCAGACCGGTGTTCTCATCCATTAAACATACTCTGTTTTCACACGAGAAGCATGCTCTTCTTTCCAGCGTCTCCAATACAACAAGAAACATGAGTATGCCCAGAAAAAAAGAACTGTGTTTACTACTCATGCAGACCATATCTAGATGAACTCTGCTCATTAAACTGTAACAAATCACATAGATGCTGTTTAGTTAATAGTGAAAATCATGTTGGGTTCGTGAACTGTGTAAATTCATTTGAGCCGAAAAATCACTGGGTATACCGTTTGTGAAGGGAAATTCAGACCAGTGTTTTCATCCATGAATCACCCTCTGTTTTAACGCAAGAATCATCCTCTTCTTTCCAGAGTCTGCAATACAGCAAGAAATATGAGCATGCCCAGAAAAAGAGAACTGTATTTCCTACTCATACGGACCATATCTAGTTGAACTCTGATTATGAAATTGTAACAAACCACAGCATCTCTTACATAGATGCTCTTTAGTTAATAGTGAAAAACGTGTTGGGTTCGTGAACTGTGTAAATTCATTTGAGCCGAAAAATCACTGGGATTACCAGATATGAACTCTTGCTTATAGGAAGACACAGAGACGTTGGTTTAACTCCGTTTCTGAAGCAAAATTCAGACCAGTGTTCACATCAAAGAAACATACTCTGTTTTAACGCAAGAAGCATCCTCTTCTTTCCAGAGTCCACAATAGAGCAAGAAATATGAGCATGTCGAGAAAAAAAGAACAGTGTTTCCTACTTATATGGACAATATCTAGTTGAACTCTGCTAATTAAACTGTAACAAACCACAGCATCTCTTACATGATGCTTTTTAATTAATAGTGAAAATCGTGTTGGGTTCGTGAACTTTGAAAATTCATTTGAGCCGAAAAATCACTGGGTTTACCGGAAATGAACTCTTGCTTATAGGAAGACAAATAGCGTTTGTTTTAACTCCGTTTGTGAAGGGAAATTCAGACCAGTGTTCTCATCCATGAAACACCGTCTGTTTTAACGCGAGAAGCATCTTCTTTTTTCCAGAGTCTGCAATACAGCAAGAAATATGAGCATGTCCACAAAAAATGAACTCTGTTCTCTACTCATACGGACCATATCTAGTTGAACTCTGATTATGAAACTGTAACAAACTACAGCATCTCTTACATAGATGCTCTTTAGTTAATAGTGAAAATGTGTTGGGTTCGTGAACTGTGTAAATTCATTTGAGCCGAAAAATCACTGGGATTACCGGATATGAACTCTTGCTTGTAGGAAGACACAGAGGCTTTGGTTTAACTCTGATTCTGAAGGAAAATTCAGAACGGTATTCTCACCCATGAAACATACCCTGTTTTAATGCAAGAAGAATGCTCTTCTTTCCAGCATCTCCAATACAGCAAGAAAAATGATCAGGCCTGAAAAAAAGAACTGTGTTTCCTACTCATAGGGACCATATCTATTTGAACTCAGCTTATGAAACTGTAACAAACCACAGCATCTCTTACATAGATGCTCTTTAGTTAATAGTGAAAATCGTGTTGGGTTCGTGAACTGTGTAAATTCATTTGAGCCGAAAAATCACTGGGTTTACCGGAAATGAACTCTTGCTTGTAGGAAGACAAAGAGCCTTTGGTTTAACTCCGTTTCTGATGGAAAATTCAGACCGGTGTTCTCATCCATTAAACATACTCTGTTTCACACGAGAAGCATGCTCTTCTTTCCAGCGTCTCCAATACAACAAGAAACATGAGTATGCCCAGAAAAAAAGAACTGTGTTTACTACTCATGCAGACCATATCTAGATGAACTCTGCTCATTAAACTGTAACAAATCACAGGATCTCTTACATAGATGCTGTTTAGTTAATAGTGAAAATCATGTTGGGTTCGTGAACTGTGTAAATTCATTTGAGCCGAAAAATCACTGGGTATACCAGAAATGAATTCTGGCTTATAGGAAGACAAAGAGCCTTTGGTTTAACTCCGTTTGTGAAGGGAAATTCAGACAAGTGTTCTAATCCTTGAAACACCCTCTGTTTTAACGCAAGAAGCATCCTCTTCTGTCCATAATCTGCAATACAGCAAGAAATATGAGCATGTCCAGAAAAAATGAACTGTGTTATCTACTCATAAGGACCATATCTAGTTGAACTCTGATTATGAAACTGTAACAAACTACAGCATCTGTTACATAGATGCTCTTTAGTTAATAGTGAAAAATGTGTTTGGTTCGTGAACTATGTAAATTCATTTGAGCCGAAAAATCACTAGGCTTACCGGAAATGAACTCTTACTTGTAGGAAGACACAGAGCTTTTGGTTTAACTCTGTTTCTGATGGAAAATTCAGACCGGTGTTCCCATCCATGAAACATACTCTGTTTTAAAGCGAGAAGCATGCTCTTCTTTCCAGCATCTCCAATACAGCAAGAAACATCAGCATGCCCAGAAAAAAAGAACTGTGTTTCCTACTCATAGGGACCATATCTATTTGAACTCTCCTTATGAAACTGTAACAAACCACAGCATGTGTTACATAGATGCTCTTTAGTTTATAGTGAAAAACGTGTTGGGTTCTTGAACAGTGTAAATTCATTTGAGCTGAAAAATCACTGGGTATACCGTTTGTGAAGGGAAATTCAGACCAGTGTTTTCATCCATGAAACACCCTCTGTTTTAACGCAAGAATCATCCTCTTCTTTCCAGAGTCTGCAATACAGCAAGAAATATGAGCATGCCCAGAAAAAGAGAACTGTATTTCCTACTCATACGGACCATATCTAGTTGAACTCTGATTATGAAATTGTAACAAACCACAGCATCTCTTACATAGATGCTCTTTAGTTAATAGTGAAAATCATGTTGGGTTCGTGAACTGTGTAAATTCATTTGAGCCGAAAAATCACTGGGATTACCAGATATGAACTCTTGCTTATAGGAAGACACAGAGACGTTGGTTTAACTCCGTTTCTGAAGCAATTTTCAGACCAGTGTTCACATCAAAGAAACATACTCTGTTTTAACGCAAGAAGCATGCTCCTCTTTCCAGCGTCTCCAATATAGCAAGAAACATGTGCATGCCCAGAAAAAAGAACTGTGTTTCCTACTCATATGGACTATATCTAGTTGAACACTGCTTATGAAACTGTAAAAAATCACAGCAGGTTTTACATAGATGCTCTTAAATTATTAGTGCAAATCGTGTTGGGTTCGTGAACTTTGAAAGTTCATTTGAGCCGAAAAATCAATGGGTTTACCGGAAATGAACTCTTGCTTCTAGGAAGACAAAGAGCCTTTGGTTTAACTCCGTTCATGAAGGTAAATTCAGACCAATGTTCTCATCCATGAAACACCCTCTGTTTTAACGCAAGAAGCATCCTCTTTTTTACAGAGTCTGCAATACAGCAAGAAATATGAGCATGTCCAGAAAAAAGAACTGTGTTTTCTATTCATACAGACCATATCTAGTTGAACTCTTCTTATGAAACTGTAACAAACTACAGCATCTCGTACATAGATGCTCTTTAGTTAATAGTGAAAAATGTGTTGGGTTCGTGAACTGTGTAAATTCATTTGAGCCGAAAAATCACTGGGATTACCGGATATGAACTCTTGCTTGTAGGAAGACACAGAGAACTTGCTTTAACTCTGATTCATAAGGAAAATTCACACCAGTGTTCACATCCAAGAAACATACTCTCTTTTAACGCAAGAAGCATCCTCTTCTTTCCAGAGTCCACAATACAGCAAGAAATATGAGCATGTCGAGAAAAAAAAGAACAGTGTTTCCTACTTATATGGACAATATCTAGTTGAACTCTGCTAATTAAACTGTAACAAACCACAGCATCTCTTACATGATGCTTTTTAATTAATAGTGAAAATCGTGTTGGGTTCGTGAACTTTGAAAATTCATTTGAGCCGAAAAATCACTGGGTTTACCGGATATGAACTCTTGCTTGTAGGAAGACACAGAGGCTTTGGTTTAACTCTGATTCTGAAGAAAAATTCAGACCAGTGTTCTCATCCATGAAACACACTCTGTTTTAACGCAAGAAGCATGCTCTTCTTTCCAGCATCTCTAATACAGCAAGAAACATGAGCGTACCCAGAAAAAAACAACTGTGTTTCCTACTCATACGGACCATATCTAGTTGAACTCTGCTCACTAAACAGGAACAAACCACAGCATCTCTTAAATAGATGCTCTTTAATTAATAGTGAAAATCGTGTTGCGTTCGTGAACGTTGAAAATACATTTGAGATGAAAAATCACTGGGTTAACCGGAAATGAACTCTTGCTTGTAGGAAGACAAAGAGCGTTTGGTTTAACTCCGTTTGTGAAGGGAAATTCAGACAAGTGTTCTCATCCATGAAAACACCCTCTGTTTTAACGAAAGAAGCATCCTCTTTTTTCCAGAGTCTGCAATACAGCAAGAAATATGAGCATGTCCAGAAAAAAAGAACTGTGTTTTCTAATCATACGGACCATATCTAGTTGAACTCTGATTATGAAACTGTAACAATTCACAGCATCACTGACATAGATCCTCTTTAGTTAATAGTGAAAATCGTTTTGGGTTCGTGAACTGTGTAAATTCATTCGAGCCGAAAAATCACTTGGTATACCAGAAATGAACTCTTGCTTATAGGAAGACACAGGGTTTGGTTTAACTCCATTTGTGAAGGGAAATTAAGACCAGTATTTTCATCCATGAAATACCCTCTGTTTTAACTCAAGAAGCATCCTCTTCTTTCCAGAGTCTGCAATACAGCAAGAAATATGAGAATGCCCAGAAAAAAAGAACTGTGTTTCCTACTCATACAGACCACATCCAGTTAAACTCTGGTTATGAAACTGTAACCAACCACAGCATCTCTTACAAAAATTCTCTCTCATTTATTGTGAAAAACGTGTTGGGTTCGTGAACTGTGTAAATTCATTTGAGCCGAAAAATCACTGGGTTTCCCGGAAATGAACTCTTGCTTGTAGGAAGACACAGCGCCTTTGGTTTAACTCCATTTCTGAAAGGAAATTCATACCAGTGTTCTCATCCATGAAACACCCTCTGTTTTAATGCAAGAAGCATCCTCTTTTTTCCAGAATCTGCAATACAGCAAGAAATATGACCATGTCCAGAGAAGATGAACTGTGTTTCCTACTCATACGGAACATATCTAGTTGAACACTGCTTATGAAACTGGAACAAACCACAGCATGTGTTACCTTTATGCTCTTTAGTTAATAGTGAAAAAAGTATTGGGTTCATGAACTGTGTAAATTCATTTGAGCCGAAAAATCACTGGGTTTACCCGAAATGAACTCGTGCTTGTTGGAAGACAAAGGGCCTTTGGTTTAACTCCGTTTGTGAAGGGAAATTCAGACCAGTCTTCTCATCCATGAAACATACTCTGTTTTATCACAAGAAGCATACTCTTCTTTCCAGCATTTCCAATACAGCAAGAAACATGAGCATGCCCAGAAAAAAAAAACTGTGTTTCCTACTCATACGGACCATATCTAGTTGAACTCTGCTCATTAAACTGTAACAAACCACTGCATCTCTTACATAGATGCTATTTAGTTAATAGTGAAAAACATGTTGGGTTCCTGAACTGTGTAAATTCATTTGAGCCGAAAAATCACTGGGTTTACCGGAAATGAACTCTTGCTTGTAGGAAGACACAGAGGGTTTGGTTTCACTCCGTTTGTGAAGGGAAATTCAGACCAGGTTTCTCATCCATGAAACACCCTCTGTTTTAACGCAAGAATCATCCTCTTCTTTCCAGAATCTGCAATACAGCAAGAAATATGAGCATGTCCAGAAAAAGAGAACTGTATTTCCTACTCATACGGACCATATCTAGTTGAACTCTGATTATGAAATTGTAACAAACCACAGCATCTCTTACATAGATGCTCTTTAGTTAGTAGTGAAAAACGTGTTGGGTTCGTGAACTGTGTAAATTCATTTGAGCCGAAAAATCACTGGGATTACCGGATATGAACTCTTGCTTGTAGGAAGACACAGAGAATTTGCTTTAACTCTGATTCTGAAGGAAAATTCACACCAGTGTTCACATCCAAGAAACATACTCTGTTTTAACGCAAGAAGCATCCTCTTCTTTCCAGAGTCCACAATACAGCAAGAAATATGAGCATGTCAAGAAAAAAAGAACAGTGTTTCCTACTTATACGGACAATATCTAGTTGAACTCTGCTAATTAAACTGTAACAAACCACAGCATCTCTTACATGATGCTTTTTAATTAATAGTGAAAATCGTGTTGGGTTCGTGAACTTTGAAAATTCATTTGAGCCGAAAAATCACTGGGTTTACCGGAAATGAACTCTTGCTTATAGGAAGACAAAGAGCGTTTGTTTTAACTCCGTTTGTGAAGGGAAATTCAGACCAGTGTTCTCATCCATGAAACACCGTCTGTTTTAACGCGAGAAGCATCCTCTTTTTTCCAGAGTCTGCAATACAGCAAGAAATATGAGCATGTCCACAAAAAATGAACTCTGTTCTCTACTCATACGGACCATATCTAGTTGAACTCTGATTATGAAACTGTAACAAACTACAGCATCTCTTACATAGATGCTCTTTAGTTAACAGTGAAAATGTGTTGGGTTCGTGAACTGTGTAAATTCATTTGAGCCGAAAAATCACTGGGATTACCGGATATGAACTCTTGCTTGTAGGAAGACAAAGAGCGTTTGGTTTAACTCCGTTTGTGAAGGGAAATTCAGACAAGTGTTCTCATCCATGAAACACCCTCTGTTTTAATGAAAGAAGCATCCTCTTTTTTCCAGAGTCTGCAATACAGCAAGAAATATGAGCATGTCCAGAAAAAAAGAACTGTGTTTTCTACTCATACGGACCATATCTAGTTGAACTCTGATTATGAAACTGTAACAATTCACAGCATCACTGACATAGATCCTCTTTAGTTAATAGTGAAAATCGTTTTGGGTTCGTGAACTGTGTAAATTCATTCGAGCCGAAAAATCACTTGGTATACCAGAAATGAACTCTTGCTTATAGGAAGACACAGGGTTTGGTTTAACTCCATTTGTGAAGGGAAATTCAGACCAGTATTTTCATCCATGAAATACCCTCTGTTTTAACTCAAGAAGCATCCTCTTCTTTCCAGAGTCTGCAATACAGCAAGAAATATGAGCATTCCAGAATAAAAGAACTGTGTTTCCTACTCATACGGACCATATCTATTTGAACTCTGCTTATGAAACTGTAACAAACAACAGCATCTCTTACATAGATGCTCTTTAGTTAATAGTGAAAATCTTTTTGGTTTCGTGAAGTGTGTAAATTCATTTGAGCCGAAATATCACTGGGTATACCAGAAATGAACTCTTGCTTGTAGGAAGACACAGGGTTTGGTTTAACTCCGTTTCTGAAGGAAAATTCAGACCAGTGTTCTCATCCATGAAACACCCTCTGTTTTAAAGCAAGAAGCATCCTCTTCTTTCCAGAGTCTGCAACACAGCAAGAAATATGAGAATGCCCAGAAAAAAAGAACTGTGTTTCCTACTCATACAGACCACATCCAGTTAAACTCTGGTTATGAAACTGTAACCAACCACAGCATCTCTTACAAAAATTCTCTCTCATTTATTGTGAAAAACGTGTTGGGTTCGTGAACTGTGTAAATTCATTTGAGCCGAAAAATCACTGGGTTTCCCGGAAATGAACTCTTGCTTGTAGGAAGACACAGCGCCTTTGGTTTAACTACATTTCTGAAAGGAAATTCATACCAGTGTTCTCATCCATGAAACACCCTCTGTTTTAATGCAAGAAGCATCCTCTTTTTTCCAGAGTCTGCAATACAGCAAGAAATATGACCATGTCCAGAGAAGATGAACTGTGTTTCCTACTCATACGGAACATAAGTAGTTGAACACTGCTTATGAAACTGGAACAAACCACAGCATGTGTTACCTTTATGCTCTTTAGTTAATAGTGAAAAAAGTATTGGGTTCATGAACTGTGTAAATTCATTTGAGCCGAAAAATCACTGGTTTTACCCGAAATGAACTCGTGCTTGTAGGAAGACAAAGGGCCTTTGGTTTAACTCCGTTTGTGAAGGGAAATTCAGACCAGTCTTCTCATCCATGAAACATACTGTGTTTTATCACAAGAAGCATACTCTTCTTTCCAGCATTTCCAATACAGCAGGAAACATGAGCATGCCCAGAAAAAAAGAACTGTGTTTCCTACTCATACGGACCATATCTAGTTGAACTCTGCTCATTAAACTGTAACAAACCACTGCATCTCTTACATAGATGCTATTTAGTTAATAGTGAAAAACATGTTGGGTTCCTGAACTGTGTAAATTCATTTGAGCCGAAAAATCACTGGGTTTACCGGAAATGAACTCTTGCTTGTAGGAAGACACAGAGGGTTTGGTTTCACTCCGTTTGTGAAGGGAAATTCAGACCAGGTTTCTCATCAATGAAACACCCTCTGTTTTAACGCAAGAATCATCCTCTTCTTTCGAGAGTCTGCAATACAGCAAGAAATATGAGCATGTCCAGAAAAAGAGAACTGTATTTCCTACTCATACGGACCATATCTAGTTGAACTCTGATTATGAAATTGTAACAAACCACAGCATCTCTTACATAGATGCTCTTTAGTTAGTAGTGAAAAACGTGTTGGGTTCGTGAACTGTGTAAATTCATTTGAGCCGAAAAATCACTGGGATTACCGGATATGAACTCTTGCTTGTAGGAAGGCACAGAGAATTTGCTTTAACTCTGATTCTGAAGGAAAATTCACACCAGTGTTCACATCCAAGAAACATACTCTGTTTTAACGCAAGAAGCATCCTCTTCTTTCCAGAGTCCACAATACAGCAAGAAATATGAGCATGTCAAGAAAAAAAGAACAGTGTTTCCTACGTATACGGACAATATCTAGTTGAACTCTGCTAATTAAACTGTAACAAACCACAGCATCTCTTACATGATGCTTTTTAATTAATAGTGAAAATCGTGTTGGGTTCGTGAACTTTGAAAATTCATTTGACCCGAAAAATCACTGGGTTAACCGGAAATGAACTCTTGCTTATAGGAAGACAAAGAGCGTTTGGTTTAACTCCGTTTGTGAAGGGAAATTCAGACCAGTGTTCTCATCCATGAAACACCCTCTGTTTTAACGCGAGAAGCATCCTCTTTTTTCCAGAGTCTGCAATACAGGAAGAAATATGAGAATGTCCAGAAAAAATGAACTCTGTTCTCTACTCATACGGACCATATCTAGTTGAACTCTGATTATGAAACTGTAACAAACTACAGCATCTCTTACATAGATGCTCTTTAGTTAATAGTGAAAAATGTGTTGGGTTCGTGAACTGTGTAAATTCATTTGAGCCGAAAAATCACTGGGATTACCGGATATGAACTCTTGCTTGTAGGAAGACACAGAGGCTTTGGTTTAACTCTGATTCTGAAGGAAATTTCAGACCAGTGTTCTCATCCATGAAACACACTCTGTTTTAACGCAAGAAGCATGCTCTTCTTTCCAGCATCTCTAATACAGCAAGAAACATGAGCGTACCCAGAAAAAAACAACTGTGTATCCTACTCATACGGACCATATCTAGTTGAACTCTGCTCACTAAACAGGAATAAACCACAGCATCTCTTACATAGATGCTCTTTAATTAATAGTGAAAATCGTGTTGCGTTCGTGAACGTTGAAAATTCATTTGACCCGAAAAATCACTGGGTTAACCGGAAATGAACTCTTGCTTATAGGAAGACAAAGAGCGTTTGGTTTAACTCCGTTTGTGAAGGGAAATTCAGACCAGTGTTCTCATCCATGAAACACCCTCTGTTTTAACGCGAGAAGCATCCTCTTTTTTCCAGAGTCTGCAATACAGCAAGAAATATGAGAATGTCCAGAAAAAATGAACTCTGTTCTCTACTCATACGGACCATATCTAGTTGAACTCTGATTATGAAACTGTAACAAACTACAGCATCTCTTACATAGATGCTCTTTAGTTAATAGTGAAAAATGTGTTGGGTTCGTGAACTGTGTAAATTCATTTGAGCCGAAAAATCACTGGGATTACCGGATATGAACTCTTGCTTGTAGGAAGACACAGAGGCTTTGGTTTAACTCTGATTCTGAAGGAAATTTCAGACCAGTGTTCTCATCCATGAAACACACTCTGTTTTAACGCAAGAAGCATGCTCTTCTTTCCAGCATCTCTAATACAGCAAGAAACATGAGCGTACCCAGAAAAAAACAACTGTGTATCCTACTCATACGGACCATATCTAGTTGAACTCTGCTCACTAAACAGGAATAAACCACAGCATCTCTTACATAGATGCTCTTTAATTAATAGTGAAAATCGTGTTGCGTTCGTGAACGTTGAAAATACATTTGAGACGAAAAATCACTGGGTTAACCGGAAATGAACTCTTGCTTGTAGGAAGACAAAGAGCGTTTGGTTTAACTCCGTTTGTGAAGGGAAATTCAGACCAGTGTTCTCATCCATGAAACACCCTCTGTTTTAACGCGAGAAGCATCCTCTTTTTTCCAGAGTCTGCAATACACCAAGAAATATGAGAATGTCCAGAAAAAATGAACTCTGTTCTCTACTCATACGGACCATATCTAGTTGAACTCTGATTATGAAACTGTAACAAACTACAGCATCTCTTACATAGATGCTCTTTAGTTAATAGTGAAAAATGTGTTGGGTTCGTGAACTGTGTAAATTCATTTGAGCCGAAAAATCACTGGGATTACCGGATATGAACTCTTGCTTGTAGGAAGACACAGAGGCTTTGGTTTAACTCTGATTCTGAAGGAAATTTCAGACCAGTGTTCTCATCCATGAAACACACTCTGTTTTAACGCAAGAAGCATGCTCTTCTTTCCAGCATCTCTAATACAGCAAGAAACATGAGCGTACCCAGAAAAAAACAACTGTGTATCCTACTCATACGGACCATATCTAGTTGAACTCTGCTCACTAAACAGGAATAAACCACAGCATCTCTTACATAGATGCTCTTTAATTAATAGTGAAAATCGTGTTGCGTTCGTGAACGTTGAAAATACATTTGAGACGAAAAATCACTGGGTTAACCGGAAATGAACTCTTGCTTGTAGGAAGACAAAGAGCGTTTGGTTTAACTCCGTTTGTGAAGGGAAATTCAGACCAGTGTTCTCATCCATGAAACACCCTCTGTTTTAACGCGAGAAGCATCCTCTTTTTTCCAGAGTCTGCAATACAGCAAGAAATATGAGAATGTCCAGAAAAAATGAACTCTGTTCTCTACTCATACGGACCATATCTAGTTGAACTCTGATTATGAAACTGTAACAAACTACAGCATCTCTTACATAGATGCTCTTTAGTTAATAGTGAAAAATGTGTTGGGTTCGTGAACTGTGTAAATTCATTTGAGCCGAAAAATCACTGGGATTACTGGATATGAACTCTTGCTTGTAGGAAGACACAGAGGCTTTGGTTTAACTCTGATTCTGAAGGAAATTTCAGACCAGTGTTCTCATCCATGAAACACACTCTGTTTTAACGCAAGAAGCATGCTCTTCTATCCAGCATCTCTAATACAGCAAGAAACATGAGCGTACCCAGAAAAAAACAACTGTGTATCCTACTCATACGGACCATATCTAGTTGAACTCTGCTCACTAAACAGGAATAAACCACAGCATCTCTTACATAGATGCTCTTTAATTAATAGTGAAAATCGTGTTGCGTTCGTGAACGTTGAAAATTCATTTGACCCGAAAAATCACTGGGTTAACCGGAAATGAACTCTTGCTTATAGGAAGACAAAGAGCGTTTGGTTTAACTCCGTTTGTGAAGGGAAATTCAGACCAGTGTTCTCATCCATGAAACACCCTCTGTTTTAACGCGAGAAGCATCCTCTTTTTTCCAGAGTCTGCAATACAGCAAGAAATATGAGAATGTCCAGAAAAAATGAACTCTGTTCTCTACTCATACGGACCATATCTAGTTGAACTCTGATTATGAAACTGTAACAAACTACAGCATCTCTTACATAGATGCTCTTTAGTTAATAGTGAAAAATGTGTTGGGTTCGTGAACTGTGTAAATTCATTTGAGCCGAAAAATCACTGGGATTACCGGATATGAACTCTTGCTTGTAGGAAGACACAGAGGCTTTGGTTTAACTCTGATTCTGAAGGAAATTTCAGACCAGTGTTCTCATCCATGAAACACACTCTGTTTTAACGCAAGAAGCATGCTCTTCTTTCCAGCATCTCTAATACAGCAAGAAACATGAGCGTACCCAGAAAAAAACAACTGTGTATCCTACTCATACGGACCATATCTAGTTGAACTCTGCTCACTAAACAGGAATAAACCACAGCATCTCTTACATAGATGCTCTTTAATTAATAGTGAAAATCGTGTTGCGTTCGTGAACGTTGAAAATACATTTGAGACGAAAAATCACTGGGTTAACCGGAAATGAACTCTTGCTTGTAGGAAGACAAAGAGCGTTTGGTTTAACTCCGTTTGTGAAGGGAAATTCAGACCAGTGTTCTCATCCATGAAACACCCTCTGTTTTAACGCGAGAAGCATCCTCTTTTTTCCAGAGTCTGCAATACAGCAAGAAATATGAGAATGTCCAGAAAAAATGAACTCTGTTCTCTACTCATACGGACCATATCTAGTTGAACTCTGATTATGAAACTGTAACAAACTACAGCATCTCTTACATAGATGCTCTTTAGTTAATAGTGAAAAATGTGTTGGGTTCGTGAACTGTGTAAATTCATTTGAGCCGAAAAATCACTGGGATTACTGGATATGAACTCTTGCTTGTAGGAAGACACAGAGGCTTTGGTTTAACTCTGATTCTGAAGGAAATTTCAGACCAGTGTTCTCATCCATGAAACACACTCTGTTTTAACGCAAGAAGCATGCTCTTCTATCCAGCATCTCTAATACAGCAAGAAACATGAGCGTACCCAGAAAAAAACAACTGTGTATCCTACTCATACGGACCATATCTAGTTGAACTCTGCTCACTAAACAGGAACAAACCACAGCATCTCTTACATAGATGCTGTTTAATTAATAGTGAAAATCGTGTTGCGTTCGTGAACGTTGAAAATACATTTGAGACGAAAAATCACTGGGTTAACCGGAAATGAACTCTTGCTTGTAGGAAGACAAAGAGCATTTGGTTTAACTCCGTTTGTGAAGGGAAATTCAGACCAGTGTTTTCATCCATGAAATACCCTCTGTTTTAACTCAAGAAGCATCCCCTTTTTTCCAGAGTCTGCAATACACCAAGAAATATGAGCATGTCCAGAATAAATGAACTGTGTTTCCCACTCATACGGACCATATCTATTTGAACTCTGCTTATGAAACTGTAACAAACAACAGCATCTCTTACATTGATGCTCTTTATGTAATAGTGAAAATCGTGTTGGGTTCGTGAACTGTGTAAATCCATTTGAGCCGAAAAATCACTGGGTTTACCGGAAATGAACTCTTGCTTGTAGGAAGACAAAGAGCGTTTGGTTTAACTCCGTTATGAGGTGAAGTTCAGACCAGTGTTCTCATCCATGAAACATTCTCTGTTTTAACGCAAGAAGCATCCTCTTCTTTCCAGAGTCTGCAACACAGCAAGAAATATGAGAATGCCCAGAAAAAAAGAACTGTGTTTCCTACTCATACGGACCACATCCAGTTAAACTCTGGTTATGAAACTGTAACCAACCACAGCATCTCTTACAAAAATGCTCTCTCATTTATAGTGAAAAACGTGTTGGGTTCGTGAACTGTGTAAATTCATTTGAGCCGAAAAATCACTGGGTTTCCCGGAAATGAACTCTTGCTTGTAGGAAGACACAGCGCCTTTGGTTTAACTCCATTTCTGAAAGGAAATTCAGACCAGTGTTCTCATCCATGAAACATACTCTGTTTTATCACAAGAAACATGAGCATGCCCAGAAAAAAAGAACTGTGTTTCCTACTCATACGGACCATATCTAGTTGAACTCTGCTCATTAAACTGTAACAAACCACTGCATCTCTTACATAGATGCTATTTAGTTAATAGTGAAAAACATGTTGGGTTCCTGAACTGTGTAAATTCATTTGAGCCGAAAAATCACTGGGCTTACCGGAAATGAACTCTTGCTTGTTGGAAGACACAGATCATTTGGTTTTACTCCATTTTGAATGGAAAATTCAGACCGGTGTTCTCATCCATGAAACATACTCTGTTTTAACGCAAGAAGCATGCTCTTCTTTCCCGCGTCTCCAATACAGCAAGAAAAATGATCATGCCCAGAAAAAAAGAACTGTGTTTCCTACTCATAGGGACATATCTATTTGAACTCAGCTTATGAAACTGTAACAAACCACAGCATCTCTTACATAGATGCTCTTTAGTTAATAGTGAAAAACGTGTTGGGTTCATGAACTGTGAAATTCATTTGAGCCGAAAAATCACTGGGTATACCAGAAATGAACTCTTGCTTGTAGGAAGACACAGGGTTTGGTTTAACTCCGTTTGTGAAGGTAAATTCAGACCAGTGTTCTCATCCATGAAACACCCTCTGTTTTAACGCAAGAAGCATCCTCTTTTTTCCAGAGTCGGCAATACTGGAAGAAATATGAGCATGTCCAGAAAAAAAGAACTGTGTTTTCTATTCATACAGACCATATCTAGTTGAACTCTGCTTATGAAACTGTAACAAACCACAGCATCTCTTACATAGATGCTCTTTAGTTAATAGTGAAAAACGTGTTGGGTTCATGAACTGTGAAATTCATTTGAGCCGAAAAATCACTGGGTTTACCGGAAATGAACTATTGCTTGTACGAAGACAAAGAGCGTTTGGTTTAACTCCGTTTGTGAAGGGAAATTTAGACCAGTGTTCTCATCCATGAAACACCCTCTGTTTTAACGCAAGAAGCATCCTCTTCTGTCCAGAATCTGCAATACAGCAAGAAATATGAGCATGTCCAGAAAAAGAGAACTGTATTTCCTACTCATACGGACCATATCTAGTTGAACTCTGATTATGAAACTGTAACAAACTACAGCATCTCTTACATAGATGCTCTTTAGTTAATAGTGAAAAATGTGTTGGGTTCGTGAAATGTGTAAATTCATTTGAGCTGAAAAATCACTAGGCTTACCGGAAATGAACTCTTGCTTGTAGGAAGACACAGAGCCTTTGGTTTTAATCCGTTTCTGATGGAAAATTCAGAACGGTATTTTCACCCATGAAACATACCCTGTTTTAATGCAAGAAGAATGCTCTTCTTTCCAGCGTCTCCAATACAGCAAGAAAAATGATCATGCCCAGAAAAAAAGAACTGAGTATCCTACTCATAGGGACCATATCTATTTGAACTCAGCTTATGAAACTGTAACAAACCACAGCATCTCTTACATAGATGCTCTTTAGTTAATAGTGAAAAACGTGTTGGGTTCATGAACTGTGAAATTCATTTGAGCCGAAAAATCACTGGGTATACCAGAAATGAACTCTTGCTTGTAGGAAAACACAGGGTTTGGTTTAACTCCGTTTGTGAAGGTAAATTCAGACCAGTGTTCGCATCCATGAAACACCCTCTGTTTTAACGCAAGAAGCATCCTCTTTTTTCCAGAGTCTGCAATACTGGAAGAAAGATGAGCATGTCCAGAAAAAAAGAACTGTGTTTTCTACTCATACGGCCCATATCTAGTTGAACTCTGATTATGAAACTGTAACAAACTACAGCATCTGTTACATAGATGCTCTTTAGTTAATAGTGAAAAATGTGTTGGGTTCGTGAACTGTGTAAATTCATTTGAGCCAAAAAATCACTAGGCTTACCGGAAATGAACTCTTACTTGTAGGAAGACACAGAGCTTTTGGTTTAACTCTGTTTCTGATGGAAAATTCAGACCGGTGTTCCCATCCATGAAACATACTCTGTTTTAAAGCGAGAAGCATGCTCTTCTTTCCAGCGTCTCCAATACAGCAAGAAACATCAGCATGCCCAGAAAAAAAGAACTGTGTTTCCTACTCATAGGGACCATATCTATTTGAACTCTCCTTATGAAACTGTAACAAACCACAGCATGTGTTATATAGATGCTCTTTAGTTTATAGTGAAAAACGTGTTGGGTTCTTGAACAGTGTAAATTCATTTGAGCCGAAAAATCACTGGGTATACCGTTTGTGAAGGGAAATTCAGACCAGTGTTTTCATCCATGAAACACCCTCTGTTTTAACGCAAGAATCATCCTCTTCTTTCCAGAGTCTGCAATACAGCAAGAAATATGAGCATGCCCAGAAAAAGAGAACTGTATTTCCTACTCATACGGACCATATCTAGTTGAACTCTGATTATGAAATTGTAACAAACCACAGCATCTCTTACATAGATGCTCTTTAGTTAATAGTGAAAAACGTGTTGGGTTCGTGAACTGTGTAAATTCATTTGAGCCGAAAAATCACTGGGATTACCAGATATGAACTCTTGCTTATAGGAAGACACAGAGACGTTGGTTTAACTCCGTTTCTGAAGCAAAATTCAGACCAGTGTTCACATCAAAGAAACATACTCTGTTTTAATGCAAGAAGCATGCTCCTCTTTCCAGCGTCTCCAATATAGCAAGAAACATGTGCATGCCCAGAAAAAAAGAACTGTGTTTCCTACTCATATGGACTATATCTAGTTGAACACTGCTTATGAAACTGTAACAAATCACAGCAGGTTTTACATAGATGCTCTTTAATTAATAGTGAAAATCGTGTTGGGTTCGTGAACTTTGAAAGTTCATTTGAGCCGAAAAATCAATGGGTTTACCGGAAATGAACTCTTGCTTCTAGGAAGACAAAGAGCCTTTGGTTTAACTCCGTTCATGAAGGTAAATTCAGACCAATGTTCTCATCCATGAAACACCCTCTGTTTTAACGCAAGAAGCATCCTCTTTTTTCCAGAGTCTGCAATACAGCAAGAAATATGAGCATGTCCAGAAAAAAAGAACTGTGTTTTCTATTCATACAGACCATATCTAGTTGAACTCTGCTTATGAAACTGTAACAAACCACAGCATCTCTTACATAGATGCTCTTTAGTTAATAGTGAAAAACGTGTTGGGTTCATGAACTGTGAAATTCATTTGAGCCGAAAAATCACTGGGTTTACCGGAAATGAACTATTGCTTGTACGAAGACAAAGAGCGTTTGGTTTAACTCCGTTTGTGAAGGGAAATTTAGACCAGTGTTCTCATCCATGAAACACCCTCTGTTTTAACGCAAGAAGCATCCTCTTCTGTCCAGAATCTGCAATACAGCAAGAAATATGAGCATGTCCAGAAAAAGAGAACTGTATTTCCTACTCATACGGACCATATCTAGTTGAACTCTGATTATGAAACTGTAACAAACTACAGCATCTCTTACATAGATGCTCTTTAGTTAATAGTGAAAAATGTGTTGGGTTCGTGAAATGTGTAAATTCATTTGAGCCGAAAAATCACTAGGCTTACCGGAAATGAACTCTTGCTTGTAGGAAGACACAGAGCCTTTGGTTTTAATCCGTTTCTGATGGAAAATTCAGAACGGTATTTTCACCCATGAAACATACCCTGTTTTAATGCAAGAAGAATGCTCTTCTTTCCAGCGTCTCCAATACAGCAAGAAAAATGATCATGCCCAGAAAAAAAGAACTGAGTATCCTACTCATAGGGACCATATCTATTTGAACTCAGCTTATGAAACTGTAACAAACCACAGCATCTCTTACATAGATGCTCTTTAGTTAATAGTGAAAAACGTGTTGGGTTCATGAACTGTGAAATTCATTTGAGCCGAAAAATCACTGGGTATACCAGAAATGAACTCTTGCTTGTAGGAAAACACAGGGTTTGGTTTAACTCCGTTTGTGAAGGTAAATTCAGACCAGTGTTCGCATCCATGAAACACCCTCTGTTTTAACGCAAGAAGCATCCTCTTTTTTCCAGAGTCTGCAATACTGGAAGAAAGATGAGCATGTCCAGAAAAAAAGAACTGTGTTTTCTACTCATACGGCCCATATCTAGTTGAACTCTGATTATGAAACTGTAACAAACTACAGCATCTGTTACATAGATGCTCTTTAGTTAATAGTGAAAAATGTGTTGGGTTCGTGAACTGTGTAAATTCATTTGAGCCAAAAAATCACTAGGCTTACCGGAAATGAACTCTTACTTGTAGGAAGACACAGATCTTTTGGTTTAACTCTGTTTCTGATGGAAAATTCAGACCGGTGTTCCCATCCATGAAACATACTCTGTTTTAAAGCGAGAAGCATGCTCTTCTTTCCAGCGTCTCCAATACAGCAAGAAACATCAGCATGCCCAGAAAAAAAGAACTGTGTTTCCTACTCATAGGGACCATATCTATTTGAACTCTCCTTATGAAACTGTAACAAACCACAGCATGTGTTACATAGATGCTCTTTAGTTTATAGTGAAAAACGTGTTGGGTTCTTGAACAGTGTAAATTCATTTGAGCCGAAAAATCACTGGGTATACCGTTTGTGAAGGGAAATTCAGACCAGTGTTTTCATCCATGAAACACCCTCTGTTTTAACGCAAGAATCATCCTCTTCTTTCCAGAGTCTGCAATACAGCAAGAAATATGAGCATGCCCAGAAAAAGAGAACTGTATTTCCTACTCATACGGACCATATCTAGTTGAACTCTGATTATGAAATTGTAACAAACCACAGCATCTCTTACATAGATGCTCTTTAGTTAATAGTGAAAAACGTGTTGGGTTCGTGAACTGTGTAAATTCATTTGAGCCGAAAAATCACTGGGATTACCAGATATGAACTCTAGCTTATAGGAAGACACAGAGACGTTGGTTTAACTCCGTTTCTGAAGCAAAATTCAGACCAGTGTTCACATCAAAGAAACATACTCTGTTTTAACGCAAGAAGCATGCTCCTCTTTCCAGCGTCTCCAATATAGCAAGAAACATGTGCATGCCCAGAAAAAAAGAACTGTGTTTCCTACTCATATGGACTATATCTAGTTGAACACTGCTTATGAAACTGTAACAAATCACAGCAGGTTTTACATAGATGCTCTTTAATTAATAGTGAAAATCGTGTTGGGTTCGTGAACTTTGAAAGTTCATTTGAGCCGAAAAATCAATGGGTTTACCGGAAATGAACTCTTGCTTCTAGGAAGACAAAGAGCCTTTGGTTTAACTCCGTTCATGAAGGTAAATTCAGACCAATGTTCTCATCCATGAAACACCCTCTGTTTTAACGCAAGAAGCATCCTCTTTTTTCCAGAGTCTGCAATACAGGAAGAAATATGAGCATGTCCAGAAAAAAAGAACTGTGTTTTCTATTCATACAGACCATATCTAGTTGAACTCTGCTTATGAAACTGTAACAAACCACAGCATCTCTTACATAGATGCTCTTTAATTAATAGTGAAAATAGTGTTGGGTTCGTGAACATTGAAAATTCATTTGAGCCGAAAAATCACTGGGTTTACCGGAAATGAACTCTTGCTTCTAGGAAGACAAAGAGCCTTTGGTTCAACTCCGTTTGTGAAGGGAAATTCAGACCAGTGTTCTCATCCATGAAACACCCTCTGTTTTAACGCGAGAAGCATCCTCTTTTTTCCAGAGTCTGCAATACAGCAAGAAATATGAGAATGTCCAGAAAAAATGAACTCTGTTCTCTACTCATACGGACCATATCTAGTTGAACTCTGATTATGAAACTGTAACAAACTACAGCATCTCTTACATAGATGCTCTTTAGTTAATAGTGAAAAATGTGTTGGGTTCGTGAACTGTGTAAATTCATTTGAGCCGAAAAATCACTGGGATTACTGGATATGAACTCTTGCTTGTAGGAAGACACAGAGGCTTTGGTTTAACTCTGATTCTGAAGGAAATTTCAGACCAGTGTTCTCATCCATGAAACACACTCTGTTTTAACGCAAGAAGCATGCTCTTCTATCCAGCATCTCTAATACAGCAAGAAACATGAGCGTACCCAGAAAAAAACAACTGTGTATCCTACTCATACGGACCATATCTAGTTGAACTCTGCTCACTAAACAGGAACAAACCACAGCATCTCTTACATAGATGCTGTTTAATTAATAGTGAAAATCGTGTTGCGTTCGTGAACGTTGAAAATACATTTGAGACGAAAAATCACTGGGTTAACCGGAAATGAACTCTTGCTTGTAGGAAGACAAAGAGCATTTGGTTTAACTCCGTTTGTGAAGGGAAATTCAGACCAGTGTTTTCATCCATGAAATACCCTCTGTTTTAACTCAAGAAGCATCCCCTTTTTTCCAGAGTCTGCAATACACCAAGAAATATGAGCATGTCCAGAATAAATGAACTGTGTTTCCCACTCATACGGACCATATCTATTTGAACTCTGCTTATGAAACTGTAACAAACAACAGCATCTCTTACATTGATGCTCTTTATGTAATAGTGAAAATCGTGTTGGGTTCGTGAACTGTGTAAATCCATTTGAGCCGAAAAATCACTGGGTTTACCGGAAATGAACTCTTGCTTGTAGGAAGACAAAGAGCGTTTGGTTTAACTCCGTTATGAGGTGAAGTTCAGACCAGTGTTCTCATCCATGAAACATTCTCTGTTTTAACGCAAGAAGCATCCTCTTCTTTCCAGAGTCTGCAACACAGCAAGAAATATGAGAATGCCCAGAAAAAAAGAACTGTGTTTCCTACTCATACGGACCACATCCAGTTAAACTCTGGTTATGAAACTGTAACCAACCACAGCATCTCTTACAAAAATGCTCTCTCATTTATAGTGAAAAACGTGTTGGGTTCGTGAACTGTGTAAATTCATTTGAGCCGAAAAATCACTGGGTTTCCCGGAAATGAACTCTTGCTTGTAGGAAGACACAGCGCCTTTGGTTTAACTCCATTTCTGAAAGGAAATTCAGACCAGTGTTCTCATCCATGAAACATACTCTGTTTTATCACAAGAAACATGAGCATGCCCAGAAAAAAAGAACTGTGTTTCCTACTCATACGGACCATATCTAGTTGAACTCTGCTCATTAAACTGTAACAAACCACTGCATCTCTTACATAGATGCTATTTAGTTAATAGTGAAAAACATGTTGGGTTCCTGAACTGTGTAAATTCATTTGAGCCGAAAAATCACTGGGCTTACCGGAAATGAACTCTTGCTTGTTGGAAGACACAGATCATTTGGTTTTACTCCATTTTGAATGGAAAATTCAGACCGGTGTTCTCATCCATGAAACATACTCTGTTTTAACGCAAGAAGCATGCTCTTCTTTCCCGCGTCTCCAATACAGCAAGAAAAATGATCATGCCCAGAAAAAAAGAACTGTGTTTCCTACTCATAGGGACATATCTATTTGAACTCAGCTTATGAAACTGTAACAAACCACAGCATCTCTTACATAGATGCTCTTTAGTTAATAGTGAAAAACGTGTTGGGTTCATGAACTGTGAAATTCATTTGAGCCGAAAAATCACTGGGTATACCAGAAATGAACTCTTGCTTGTAGGAAGACACAGGGTTTGGTTTAACTCCGTTTGTGAAGGTAAATTCAGACCAGTGTTCTCATCCATGAAACACCCTCTGTTTTAACGCAAGAAGCATCCTCTTTTTTCCAGAGTCGGCAATACTGGAAGAAATATGAGCATGTCCAGAAAAAAAGAACTGTGTTTTCTATTCATACAGACCATATCTAGTTGAACTCTGCTTATGAAACTGTAACAAACCACAGCATCTCTTACATAGATGCTCTTTAGTTAATAGTGAAAAACGTGTTGGGTTCATGAACTGTGAAATTCATTTGAGCCGAAAAATCACTGGGTTTACCGGAAATGAACTATTGCTTGTACGAAGACAAAGAGCGTTTGGTTTAACTCCGTTTGTGAAGGGAAATTTAGACCAGTGTTCTCATCCATGAAACACCCTCTGTTTTAACGCAAGAAGCATCCTCTTCTGTCCAGAATCTGCAATACAGCAAGAAATATGAGCATGTCCAGAAAAAGAGAACTGTATTTCCTACTCATACGGACCATATCTAGTTGAACTCTGATTATGAAACTGTAACAAACTACAGCATCTCTTACATAGATGCTCTTTAGTTAATAGTGAAAAATGTGTTGGGTTCGTGAAATGTGTAAATTCATTTGAGCTGAAAAATCACTAGGCTTACCGGAAATGAACTCTTGCTTGTAGGAAGACACAGAGCCTTTGGTTTTAATCCGTTTCTGATGGAAAATTCAGAACGGTATTTTCACCCATGAAACATACCCTGTTTTAATGCAAGAAGAATGCTCTTCTTTCCAGCGTCTCCAATACAGCAAGAAAAATGATCATGCCCAGAAAAAAAGAACTGAGTATCCTACTCATAGGGACCATATCTATTTGAACTCAGCTTATGAAACTGTAACAAACCACAGCATCTCTTACATAGATGCTCTTTAGTTAATAGTGAAAAACGTGTTGGGTTCATGAACTGTGAAATTCATTTGAGCCGAAAAATCACTGGGTATACCAGAAATGAACTCTTGCTTGTAGGAAAACACAGGGTTTGGTTTAACTCCGTTTGTGAAGGTAAATTCAGACCAGTGTTCGCATCCATGAAACACCCTCTGTTTTAACGCAAGAAGCATCCTCTTTTTTCCAGAGTCTGCAATACTGGAAGAAAGATGAGCATGTCCAGAAAAAAAGAACTGTGTTTTCTACTCATACGGCCCATATCTAGTTGAACTCTGATTATGAAACTGTAACAAACTACAGCATCTGTTACATAGATGCTCTTTAGTTAATAGTGAAAAATGTGTTGGGTTCGTGAACTGTGTAAATTCATTTGAGCCAAAAAATCACTAGGCTTACCGGAAATGAACTCTTACTTGTAGGAAGACACAGAGCTTTTGGTTTAACTCTGTTTCTGATGGAAAATTCAGACCGGTGTTCCCATCCATGAAACATACTCTGTTTTAAAGCGAGATGCATGCTCTTCTTTCCAGCGTCTCCAATACAGCAAGAAACATCAGCATGCCCAGAAAAAAAGAACTGTGTTTCCTACTCATAGGGACCATATCTATTTGAACTCTCCTTATGAAACTGTAACAAACCACAGCATGTGTTACATAGATGCTCTTTAGTTTATAGTGAAAAACGTGTTGGGTTCTTGAACAGTGTAAATTCATTTGAGCCGAAAAATCACTGGGTATACCGTTTGTGAAGGGAAATTCAGACCAGTGTTTTCATCCATGAAACACCCTCTGTTTTAACGCAAGAATCATCCTCTTCTTTCCAGAGTCTGCAATACAGCAAGAAATATGAGCATGCCCAGAAAAAGAGAACTGTATTTCCTACTCATACGGACCATATCTAGTTGAACTCTGATTATGAAATTGTAACAAACCACAGCATCTCTTACATAGATGCTCTTTAGTTAATAGTGAAAAACGTGTTGGGTTCGTGAACTGTGTAAATTCATTTGAGCCGAAAAATCACTGGGATTACCAGATATGAACTCTTGCTTATAGGAAGACACAGAGACGTTGGTTTAACTCCGTTTCTGAAGCAAAATTCAGACCAGTGTTCACATCAAAGAAACATACTCTGTTTTAATGCAAGAAGCATGCTCCTCTTTCCAGCGTCTCCAATATAGCAAGAAACATGTGCATGCCCAGAAAAAAAGAACTGTGTTTCCTACTCATATGGACTATATCTAGTTGAACACTGCTTATGAAACTGTAACAAATCACAGCAGGTTTTACATAGATGCTCTTTAATTAATAGTGAAAATCGTGTTGGGTTCGTGAACTTTGAAAGTTCATTTGAGCCGAAAAATCAATGGGTTTACCGGAAATGAACTCTTGCTTCTAGGAAGACAAAGAGCCTTTGGTTTAACTCCGTTCATGAAGGTAAATTCAGACCAATGTTCTCATCCATGAAACACCCTCTGTTTTAACGCAAGAAGCATCCTCTTTTTTCCAGAGTCTGCAATACAGCAAGAAATATGAGCATGTCCAGAAAAAAAGAACTGTGTTTTCTATTCATACAGACCATATCTAGTTGAACTCTGCTTATGAAACTGTAACAAACCACAGCATCTCTTACATAGATGCTCTTTAGTTAATAGTGAAAAACGTGTTGGGTTCATGAACTGTGAAATTCATTTGAGCCGAAAAATCACTGGGTTTACCGGAAATGAACTATTGCTTGTACGAAGACAAAGAGCGTTTGGTTTAACTCCGTTTGTGAAGGGAAATTTAGACCAGTGTTCTCATCCATGAAACACCCTCTGTTTTAACGCAAGAAGCATCCTCTTCTGTCCAGAATCTGCAATACAGCAAGAAATATGAGCATGTCCAGAAAAAGAGAACTGTATTTCCTACTCATACGGACCATATCTAGTTGAACTCTGATTATGAAACTGTAACAAACTACAGCATCTCTTACATAGATGCTCTTTAGTTAATAGTGAAAAATGTGTTGGGTTCGTGAAATGTGTAAATTCATTTGAGCCGAAAAATCACTAGGCTTACCGGAAATGAACTCTTGCTTGTAGGAAGACACAGAGCCTTTGGTTTTAATCCGTTTCTGATGGAAAATTCAGAACGGTATTTTCACCCATGAAACATACCCTGTTTTAATGCAAGAAGAATGCTCTTCTTTCCAGCGTCTCCAATACAGCAAGAAAAATGATCATGCCCAGAAAAAAAGAACTGAGTATCCTACTCATAGGGACCATATCTATTTGAACTCAGCTTATGAAACTGTAACAAACCACAGCATCTCTTACATAGATGCTCTTTAGTTAATAGTGAAAAACGTGTTGGGTTCATGAACTGTGAAATTCATTTGAGCCGAAAAATCACTGGGTATACCAGAAATGAACTCTTGCTTGTAGGAAAACACAGGGTTTGGTTTAACTCCGTTTGTGAAGGTAAATTCAGACCAGTGTTCGCATCCATGAAACACCCTCTGTTTTAACGCAAGAAGCATCCTCTTTTTTCCAGAGTCTGCAATACTGGAAGAAAGATGAGCATGTCCAGAAAAAAAGAACTGTGTTTTCTACTCATACGGCCCATATCTAGTTGAACTCTGATTATGAAACTGTAACAAACTACAGCATCTGTTACATAGATGCTCTTTAGTTAATAGTGAAAAATGTGTTGGGTTCGTGAACTGTGTAAATTCATTTGAGCCAAAAAATCACTAGGCTTACCGGAAATGAACTCTTACTTGTAGGAAGACACAGATCTTTTGGTTTAACTCTGTTTCTGATGGAAAATTCAGACCGGTGTTCCCATCCATGAAACATACTCTGTTTTAAAGCGAGAAGCATGCTCTTCTTTCCAGCGTCTCCAATACAGCAAGAAACATCAGCATGCCCAGAAAAAAAGAACTGTGTTTCCTACTCATAGGGACCATATCTATTTGAACTCTCCTTATGAAACTGTAACAAACCACAGCATGTGTTACATAGATGCTCTTTAGTTTATAGTGAAAAACGTGTTGGGTTCTTGAACAGTGTAAATTCATTTGAGCCGAAAAATCACTGGGTATACCGTTTGTGAAGGGAAATTCAGACCAGTGTTTTCATCCATGAAACACCCTCTGTTTTAACGCAAGAATCATCCTCTTCTTTCCAGAGTCTGCAATACAGCAAGAAATATGAGCATGCCCAGAAAAAGAGAACTGTATTTCCTACTCATACGGACCATATCTAGTTGAACTCTGATTATGAAATTGTAACAAACCACAGCATCTCTTACATAGATGCTCTTTAGTTAATAGTGAAAAACGTGTTGGGTTCGTGAACTGTGTAAATTCATTTGAGCCGAAAAATCACTGGGATTACCAGATATGAACTCTAGCTTATAGGAAGACACAGAGACGTTGGTTTAACTCCGTTTCTGAAGCAAAATTCAGACCAGTGTTCACATCAAAGAAACATACTCTGTTTTAACGCAAGAAGCATGCTCCTCTTTCCAGCGTCTCCAATATAGCAAGAAACATGTGCATGCCCAGAAAAAAAGAACTGTGTTTCCTACTCATATGGACTATATCTAGTTGAACACTGCTTATGAAACTGTAACAAATCACAGCAGGTTTTACATAGATGCTCTTTAATTAATAGTGAAAATCGTGTTGGGTTCGTGAACTTTGAAAGTTCATTTGAGCCGAAAAATCAATGGGTTTACCGGAAATGAACTCTTGCTTCTAGGAAGACAAAGAGCCTTTGGTTTAACTCCGTTCATGAAGGTAAATTCAGACCAATGTTCTCATCCATGAAACACCCTCTGTTTTAACGCAAGAAGCATCCTCTTTTTTCCAGAGTCTGCAATACAGGAAGAAATATGAGCATGTCCAGAAAAAAAGAACTGTGTTTTCTATTCATACAGACCATATCTAGTTGAACTCTGCTTATGAAACTGTAACAAACCACAGCATCTCTTACATAGATGCTCTTTAATTAATAGTGAAAATAGTGTTGGGTTCGTGAACATTGAAAATTCATTTGAGCCGAAAAATCACTGGGTTTACCGGAAATGAACTCTTGCTTCTAGGAAGACAAAGAGCCTTTGGTTCAACTCCGTTTGTGAAGGTAAATTCAGACCAGTGTTCTCATCCATGAAACACCCTCTGTTTTAACGCAAGAAGCATCCTCTTCTGTCCAGAATCTGCAATACAGCAAGAAATATGAGCATGTCCAGAAAAAGAGAACTGTATTTCCTACTCATACGGACCATATCTAGTTGAACTCTGATTATGAAACTGTAACAAACTACAGCATCTCTTACATAGATGCTCTTTAGTTAATAGTGAAAAATGTGTTGGGTTCGTGAAATGTGTAAATTCATTTGAGCCGAAAAATCACTAGGCTTACCGGAAATGAACTCTTGCTTGTAGGAAGACACAGAGCCTTTGGTTTTAATCCGTTTCTGATGGAAAATTCAGAACGGTATTTTCACCCATGAAACATACCCTGTTTTAATGCAAGAAGAATGCTCTTCTTTCCAGCGTCTCCAATACAGCAAGAAAAATGATCATGCCCAGAAAAAAAGAACTGAGTATCCTACTCATAGGGACCATATCTATTTGAACTCAGCTTATGAAACTGTAACAAACCACAGCATCTCTTACATAGATGCTCTTTAGTTAATAGTGAAAAACGTGTTGGGTTCATGAACTGTGAAATTCATTTGAGCCGAAAAATCACTGGGTATACCAGAAATGAACTCTTGCTTGTAGGAAAACACAGGGTTTGGTTTAACTCCGTTTGTGAAGGTAAATTCAGACCAGTGTTCGCATCCATGAAACACCCTCTGTTTTAACGCAAGAAGCATCCTCTTTTTTCCAGAGTCTGCAATACTGGAAGAAAGATGAGCATGTCCAGAAAAAAAGAACTGTGTTTTCTACTCATACGGCCCATATCTAGTTGAACTCTGATTATGAAACTGTAACAAACTACAGCATCTGTTACATAGATGCTCTTTAGTTAATAGTGAAAAATGTGTTGGGTTCGTGAACTGTGTAAATTCATTTGAGCCAAAAAATCACTAGGCTTACCGGAAATGAACTCTTACTTGTAGGAAGACACAGATCTTTTGGTTTAACTCTGTTTCTGATGGAAAATTCAGACCGGTGTTCCCATCCATGAAACATACTCTGTTTTAAAGCGAGAAGCATGCTCTTCTTTCCAGCGTCTCCAATACAGCAAGAAACATCAGCATGCCCAGAAAAAAAGAACTGTGTTTCCTACTCATAGGGACCATATCTATTTGAACTCTCCTTATGAAACTGTAACAAACCACAGCATGTGTTACATAGATGCTCTTTAGTTTATAGTGAAAAACGTGTTGGGTTCTTGAACAGTGTAAATTCATTTGAGCCGAAAAATCACTGGGTATACCGTTTGTGAAGGGAAATTCAGACCAGTGTTTTCATCCATGAAACACCCTCTGTTTTAACGCAAGAATCATCCTCTTCTTTCCAGAGTCTGCAATACAGCAAGAAATATGAGCATGCCCAGAAAAAGAGAACTGTATTTCCTACTCATACGGACCATATCTAGTTGAACTCTGATTATGAAATTGTAACAAACCACAGCATCTCTTACATAGATGCTCTTTAGTTAATAGTGAAAAACGTGTTGGGTTCGTGAACTGTGTAAATTCATTTGAGCCGAAAAATCACTGGGATTACCAGATATGAACTCTAGCTTATAGGAAGACACAGAGACGTTGGTTTAACTCCGTTTCTGAAGCAAAATTCAGACCAGTGTTCACATCAAAGAAACATACTCTGTTTTAACGCAAGAAGCATGCTCCTCTTTCCAGCGTCTCCAATATAGCAAGAAACATGTGCATGCCCAGAAAAAAAGAACTGTGTTTCCTACTCATATGGACTATATCTAGTTGAACACTGCTTATGAAACTGTAACAAATCACAGCAGGTTTTACATAGATGCTCTTTAATTAATAGTGAAAATCGTGTTGGGTTCGTGAACTTTGAAAGTTCATTTGAGCCGAAAAATCAATGGGTTTACCGGAAATGAACTCTTGCTTCTAGGGAGACAAAGAGCCTTTGGTTTAACTCCGTTCATGAAGGTAAATTCAGACCAATGTTCTCATCCATGAAACACCCTCTGTTTTAACGCAAGAAGCATCCTCTTTTTTCCAGAGTCTGCAATACAGGAAGAAATATGAGCATGTCCAGAAAAAAAGAACTGTGTTTTCTATTCATACAGACCATATCTAGTTGAACTCTGCTTATGAAACTGTAACAAACCACAGCATCTCTTACATAGATGCTCTTTAATTAATAGTGAAAATAGTGTTGGGTTCGTGAACATTGAAAATTCATTTGAGCCGAAAAATCACTGGGTTTACCGGAAATGAACTCTTGCTTCTAGGAAGACAAAGAGCCTTTGGTTCAACTCCGTTTGTGAAGGTAAATTCAGACCAATGTTCTCATCCATGAAACACCCTCTGTTTTAACGCAAGAAGCCTCCTCTTTTTTCCAGAGTCTGCAATAGAGCAAGAAATATGAGCATGTCCAGAAAAAAAGGACTGTGTTTTCTACTCATACGGACCATATCTAGTTGAACTCTGCTTATGAAACTGTAACAAAACACAGCATCTCTTACATAGATGCTCTTTAGTTAATAGTGAAAAATGTGTTGGGTTCATGAACTGTGTAAATTCACTTGAGCCGAAAAATCACTGGGCTTACCAGAAATGAACTCTTGCTTGTAGGAAGACACAGAGACTTTGGTTTCACTCTGTTTGTGAAGGGAAATTCAGACCAGAGTTCTCATCCATGAAACATACTTTGTTTTAACACAAGAAGCATCCTCTTCTTTCCAGAGTCCACAACACAGCAACAAATATGAGCATGTCAAGAAAAAAAGAACAGTGTTTCCAACTCATACGGACCATATCTAGTTGAACTCTGCTCATTAAACTGTAACAAACCACAGCATCTCTTTCATAGATGCTCATTAGGTAATAGTGAAAATCGTGTTGGGTTCGTGAACTGTGTGAATTCATTTGAGCCGAAAAATCATTGGGTTTACCGGAAATGAACTATTGCTTGTACGAAGACAAAGAGCGTTTGGTTTAACTCCGTTTGTGAAGGGAAATTTAGACCAGTGTTCTCATCCATGAAACACACTCCGTTTTAACGCAAGAAGCATCCTCTTCTGTCCAGAATCTGCAATACAGCAAGAAATATGAGCACGTCCAGAAAAAAAGAACACTGTTTCCTACTCATACGGACCATATCTAGTTGAACTCTAATTATGAAACTGTAACAAACTACAGCATCTCTTACATAGGTGCTCTTTAGTTAATAGTGAAAAATGTGTTGGGTT
>CATKUP010000618.1:0-108000 GCA_949786385.1 Onychomys leucogaster
CAGGTAAGGGCCGACACTTTTCTGCTCAACGGAACTACATCGTTCACGAAGCTCACACGTTTCTCATCTTAACTGACAAGCATTGGAAGTTAGAGGGTAAGTGCTTTGTATCAGTTTCAGAAGCAGATTTGGACTAGATATGGTCCATATGTGTAGGAAACACCGTTTTTTTGTTCTGGGCACACTCAGATTTCCTGCTGTCTTAGAGACTCTAGAAAGCAAGAGCGTGCGTCTCGCTCTAAAACAGAGTGTGATCCATGGATGAGACTATGCTGTGTGTTTCACTTCAAATGGAGTTAAATCCCATGCTCTATGTCTCCCTATAAGCAAGACTTCGTTTCAGGTAAGGGCAGACACTTTTCTGCTCAAAGGAACTACATCGTTCACGAAGGTCACACGTTTCTCATCTTAACTGACAAGCATTGGATGTTAGAGGACCAGTGCTTTGTATCTGTTTTAGAAGCAGAGTTGGACTAGATATGGTCCCTATGTGTAGGAAACACCGTTCTTTTGTTCTCAGCACACTCACGTTTCCTGCTGTCTTAGAGACTCTAGAAAGCAAGAGCGTGCTTCTCGCTCTAAATCAGAGTGTGATCCATGGATGAGAACTATGCTATGTGTTTGCCTTCAGAAATGGAGTTAAATCCCAGGCTCTGAGTCTTCCTACAAGCAAGACTTCGTTTCAGGTAAGGGCAGTCACTTTTCTGCTCAAACGAACTACATCGTTAACTGAGCTCACACGTTTCTCATCTGAACTGACAAGCATTGGAAGTTAGAGGGTCAGTGCTTTGTATCAGTTTCAGAAGCAGATTTGGACTAGATGTGGTCCATATGTGTAGGAAACACCGTTCTTTTGTTCTGGGCACACTCACGTTTCCTGCTGTCTTAGAGACTCTAGAAAGCAAGAGCGTGTTTCTTTCTAAAGCCGAGTGTGATCCATGGATGAGAACTATGCTGTGTGTTTCCCTTCAGAAATGGAGTTAAATCCCAGGCTCTGAGTCTTCCTACAAGCAAGACTTCATTTCAGGTAAGGGCAGTCACTTTTCTGCTCAAACGAACTACATCGTTCACTGAGCTCACACGTTTCTCATCTTAACAGACAAGCATTGGAAGTTAGAGGGTCAGTGCTTTGTATCAGTTTCTGAAGCAGATTTGGACTAGATATGGTCCATATGTGTAGGAAACTCTGTTGTTTTGTTCTGGGCACACTCAGATTTCCTGCTGTCTTAGAGACTCTAGAAAGCATGAGTGTACTTCTCGCTCTAAAGCAGAGTGTGATTCATGGATGAAAACTATGCTGTGTGTTTCCCTTCAGAAAAGTAGTTAAATCCCAGGCTCTATGTCTTCCTACAAGCAAGACTTCTTTTCAGGTAAGGGCAGTCACTTTTCAGCTCAAACGAACTACACCTTTCACGGAGCTCACATGTTTCTCATCTTAACAGACAAGCATTGAATGTTAGAGGACCAGTGCTTTGTATCAGTATCAGAAGCAGATTTCGACTAGATATGGTCCGTATATGTAGGAAACACCCTTCTTTTGTTCTCAGCAAACTCATGTTTCCTGCTGTCTTAGAGACTCTAGAAAGCAAGAGCATGCTTCTTGTTCTAACGCAGAGTGTGATCAATGGATGAGAACACTGCTGTGTGTTTCACTTCAGAAATGGAGTTAAATCCCAGGCTCTGAGTCTTCCTATAAGCAATACTTCGTTTCAGGTAAGGGCAGTCAGTTTTGTGCTCAAACGAACTACATCGTTCACGAAGCTCACACGTTTCTCATCTTAAATGACAAGCATTGGATGTTAGAGGGTCAGTGCTTTGTATCAGTTTCAGAAGCAGATTTGGACTACATATGGTCCATATGTGTAGGAAACACCGATCTTTTGTTCTGGGCACACTCACGTTTCCTGCTGTCTTAGAGACTCTAGAAAGCAAGAGCGTGCTTCTCTCTCTAAAACAGAGTGTGATCCATGGATGAGACTATGCTGTGTGTTTCACTTCAGAAATGGAGTTAAATCCCAGGCTCTATGTCTCCCTACAAGCAAGACTTCGTTTCAGGTAAGGGCCGACACTTTTCTGCTCAAAGGAACTACATCGTTCACGAAGGTCACACGTATCTCATCTTAACTGACAAGCATTGGATGTTAGAGGACCAGTGCTTTGTATCTGTTTCAGAAGCAGAGTTGGACTAGATATGGTCGGTATGTGTAGGAAACACCGTTCTTTTGTTCGCAGCACACTCACGTTTCCTGCTGTCTTAGAGATTTTAGAAAGCAAGAGCGTACTTCTCGCTCTAAAGCACAGTGTGATCCATGGATGAGAACACTGCTGTGTGTTTCACATCAGAAATGGAGTTAAATCCCAGACTCTGAGTCTCCCTACAAGCAAGACTTCGTTTCAGGTAAGGGCCGACACTTTTCTGCTCAACGGAACTACATCGTTCACGAAGCTCACACGTTTCTCATCTTAACTGACAAGCATTGGATGTTGGAGGACCAGTGCTTTGTATCAGTTTCAGAAGAAGAGTTGGACTACATATGGTCCGTATGTGTAGGAAACACCGTTCTTTTGTTCTCAGCACACTCACGTTTCCTGCTGTCTTAGAGACTCTAGAAAGCAAGAGCGTGCTTCTCGCTCTAAATCAGAGTGTGATCCATGGATGAGAACTATGCTATGTGTTTGCCTTCAGAAATGTAGTTAAATCCAAGGCTCTGAGTCTTCCTACAAGCAAGACTTCGTTTCAGGTAAGGGCAGTCACTTTTCTGCTCAAAGGAACTACATCGTTAACTGAGCTCACACGTTTCTCATCTGAACTGACAAGCATTGGAAGTTAGAGGGTAAGTGCTTTTTATCAGTTTCAGAAGCAGATTTGGACTAGATATGGTCCATATGTGTGGGAAACACCGTTCTTTTGTTCTGGGCACACTCAGATTTCCTGCTGTCTTAGAGACTCTAGAAAGCAAGAGCGTGCTTCTCGCTCTAAAACAGAGTGTGATCCATGGATGAGACTATGCTGTGTGTTTCACTTCAAATGGAGTTAAATCCCATGCTCTATGTCTCCCTATATGCAAGACTTCGTTTCAGGTAAGGGCAGACACTTTTCTGCTCAAAGGAACTACATCGTTCACGATGGTCACACGTTTCTCATCTTAACTGACAAGCATTGGATGTTGGAGGACCAGTGCTTTGTATCAGTTTCAGAAGAAGAGTTGGACTGCATATGGTCCATATGTGTAGGAAACACCGTTCTTTTGTTCTCAGCACACTCACGTTTCCTGCTGTCTTAGAGAATCTAGAAAGCAAGAGCGTGCTTCTCGCTCTAAATCAGAGTGTGATCCATGGATGAGAACTATGCTATGTGTTTGCCTTCAGAAATGGAGTTAAATCCCAGGCTCTGAGTCTTCCTACAAGCAAGACTTCGTTTCAGGTAAGGGCAGTCACTTTTCTGCTCAAACGAACTACATCATTAACTGAGCTCACACGTTTCTCATCTGAACTGACAAGCATTGGAAGTTAGAGGGTCAGTGCTTTGTATCAGTTTCAGAAGCAGATTTGGACTAGATGTGGTCCATATGTGTAGGAAACACCGTTCTTTTGTTCTGGGCACACTCACGTTTCCTGCTGTCTTAGAGACTCTAGAAAGCAAGAGCGTGCTTCTCGCTCTAAAACAGAGTGTGATCCATGGATGAGACTATGCTGTGTGTTTCACTTCAGAAATGGAGTTAAATCCCATGCTCTGTGTCTCCCTACAAGCAAGACTTCGTTTCAGGTAAGGGCAGACACTTTTCTGCTCAAAGGAACTACATCGTTCACGAAGCTCACACGTTTCTCATCTCAACTGACAAGCATTGGATGTTAGAGGACCAGTGCTTTGTATCTGTTTCAGAAGCAGAGTTGGACTAGATATGGTCCCTATGTGTAGGAAACACCGTTCTTTTGTTCTCAGCACACTCACGTTTCCTGCTGTCTTAGAGACTTTAGAAAGAAAGCGTTGCTTCTCGCTCTAAAGCACAGTGTGATCCATGGAAGAGAACACGGCTGTGTGTTTCACATCAGAAATGGAGTTAAATCCCAGGCTCTGAGTCTTCCTACAAGCAAGACTTCGTTTCAGGTAAGGGCAGTCCCTTTTCTGCTCACACTAACTACATCGTTAACTGAGCTCACACGTTTCTCATCTTAACTGACAAGCATTGGATGTTAGAGGACCAGTGCTTTGTATCAGTTTAAGAAGAAGAGTTGGACTAGATATGGTCCGTATGTGTAGGAAACACCGTTCTTTTGTTCTCAGCACACTCACGTTTCCTGCTGTCTTAGAGACTCTAGAAAGCAAGAGCGTGCTTCTCGCTCAAAAGCAGAGTGTGATCCGTGGATGAGAACTATGCTATGTGTTTGCCTTCAGAAATGGAGTTAAATCCCAGGCTCTGAGTCTTCCTACAAGCAAGACTTCGTTTCAGGTAAGGGCAGTCACTTTTCTGCTCAAACGAACTACATCGTTAACTGAGCTCACACGTTTCTCATCTGAACTGACAAGCATTGGAAGTTAGAGGGTAAGTGCTTTTTATCAGTTTCAGAAGGAGATTTGGACTAGATATGGTCCATATGTGTAGGAAACACCGTTCTTTTGTTCTGGGCACACTCAGATTTCCTGCTGTCTTAGAGACTCTAGAAAGCAAGAGCGTGCTTCTCGCTCTAAAACAGAGTGTGATCCATGGATGAGACTATGCTGTGTGTTTCACTTCAAATGGAGTTAAATCCCATGCTCTATGTCTCCCTATAAGCAAGACTTCGTTTCAGGTAAGGGCAGACACTTTTCTGCTCAAAGGAACTACATCGTTCACGAAGGTCACACGTTTCTCATCTTAACTGACAAGCATTGGATGTTGGAGGACCAGTGCTTTGTATCAGTTTCAGAAGAAGAGTTGGACTACATATGGTCCGTATGTGTAGGAAACAGCGTTCTTTTGTTCTCAGCACACTCACGTTTCCTGCTGTCTTAGAGACTCTAGAAAGCAAGAGCGTGCTTCTCGCTCTAAATCAGAGTGTGATCCATGGATGAGAACTATGCTATGTGTTTGCCTTCAGAAATGGAGTTAAATCCCAGGCTCTGAGTCTTCCTACAAGCAAGACTTCGTTTCAGGTAAGGGCAGTCACTTTTCTGCTCAAACGAACTACATCATTAACTGAGCTCACACGTTTCTCATCTGAACTGACAAGCATTGGAAGTTAGAGGGTCAGTGCTTTGTATCAGTTTCAGAAGCAGATTTGGACTAGATGTGGTCCATATGTGTAGGAAACACCGTTCTTTTGTTCTGGGCACACTCACGTTTCCTGCTATCTTAGAGACTCTAGAAAGCAAGAGCGTGCTTCTCGCTCTAAAACAGAGTGTGATCCATGGATGAGACTATGCTGTGTGTTTCACTTCAGAAATGGATTTAAATCCCATGCTCTGTGTCTCCCTACAAGCAAGACTTCGTTTCAGGTAAGGGCAGACACTTTTCTGCTCAAAGGAACTACATCGTTCACGAAGCTCACACGTTTCTCATCTCAACTGACAAGCATTGGATGTTAGAGGACCAGTGCTTTGTATCTGTTTCAGAAGCAGAGTTGGACTAGATATGGTCCCTATGTGTAGGAAACACCGTTCTTTTGTTCTCAGCACACTCACGTTTCCTGCTGTCTTAGAGACTTTAGAAAGAAAGCGTTGCTTCTCGCTCTAAAGCACAGTGTGATCCATGGAAGAGAACACGGCTGTGTGTTTCACATCAGAAATGGAGTTAAATCCCAGGCTCTGAGTCTTCCTACAAGCAAGACTTCGTTTCAGGTAAGGGCAGTCACTTTTCTGCTCACACTAACTACATCGTTAACTGAGCTCACACGTTTCTCATCTTAACTGACAAGCATTGGATGTTAGAGGACCAGTGCTTTGTATCAGTTTAAGAAGAAGAGTTGGACTAGATATGGTCCGTATGTGTAGGAAACACCGTTCTTTTGTTCTCAGCACACTCACGTTTCCTGCTGTCTTAGAGTCTCTAGAAAGCAAGAGCGTGCTTCTCGCTCAAAAGCAGAGTGTGATCCATGGATGAGAACTATGCTATGTGTTTGCCTTCAGAAATGGAGTTAAATCCCAGGCTCTGAGTCTTCCTACAAGCAAGACTTCGTTTCAGGTAAGAGCAGTCACTTTTCTGCTCAAACGAACTACATCGTTAACTGAGCTCACACGTTTCTCATCTGAACTGACAAGCATTGGAAGTTAGAGGGTAAGTGCTTTTTATCAGTTTCAGAAGCAGATTTGGACTAGATATGGTCCATATGTGTAGGAAACACCGTTCTTTTGTTCTGGGCACACTCAGATTTCCTGCTGTCTTAGAGACTCTAGAAAGCAAGAGCGTGCTTCTCGCTCTAAAACAGAGTGTGATCCATGGATGAGACTATGCTGTGTGTTTCACTTCAAATGGAGTTAAATCCCATGCTTTATGTCTCCCTATAAGCAAGACTTCGTTTCAGGTAAGGGCAGACACTTTTCTGCTCAAAGGAACTACATCCTTCACGAAGCTCACACGTTTCTCATCTTAAATGACAAGCATTGGATGTTAGAGGGTCAGTGCTTTGTGTCAGTTTCAGAAGCAGATTTGGACTACATATGGTCCATATGTGTAGGAAACACCGATCTTTTTTTCTGGGCACACTCACGTTTCCTGCTGTCTTAGAGACTCTAGAAAGCAAGAGCGTGCTTCTCGCTCTAAAACAGAGTGTGATCCATGGATGAGACTTTGCTGTGTGTTTCACTTCAGAAATGGAGTTAAATCCCATGCTCTGTGTCTCCCTACAAGCAAGACTTCGTTTCAGGTAAGGGCAGACACTTTTCTGCTCAAAGGAACTACATCGTTCACGAAGCTCACACGATACTCATCTTAACTGACAAGCATTGGATGTTAGAGGACCAGTGCTTTGTATCTGTTTCAGAAGCAGAGTTGGACTAGATATGGTCCCTATGTGTAGGAAACACCGTTCTTTTGTTCTCAGCACACTCACGTTTCCTGCTGTCTTAGAGACTTTAGAAAGCAAGCGTTGCTTCTCGCTCTAAAGCACAGTGTGATCCATGGATGAGAACACTGCTATGTGTTTCACATCAGAAATGGAGTTAAATCCCAGGCTCTGAGTCTTCCTACAAGCAAGACTTCGTTTCAGGTAAGGGCAGTCACTTTTCTGCTCAAACTAACTACATCGTTAACTGAGCTCACACGTTTCTCATCTTAACTGACAAGCATTGGATGTTAGAGGACCAGTGCTTTGTATCAGTTTAAGAAGAAGAGTTGGACTAGATATCGTCCGTATGTGTAGGAAACACCGTTCTTTTGTTCTCAGCACACTCACGTTTCCTGCTGTCTTAGAGACTCTAGAAAGCAAGAGCGTGCTTCTCGCTCAAAAGCAGAGTGTGATCCATGGATGAGAACTATGCTATGTGTTTGCCTTCAGAAATGGAGTTAAATCCCAGGCTCTGAGTCTTCCTACAAGCAAGACTTCGTTTCAGGTAAGGGCAGTCACTTTTCTCCTCAAACGAACTACATCGTTAACTGAGCTCACACGTTTCTCATCTTAACTGACAAGCATTGGAAGTTAGAGGGTAAGTGCTTTTTATCAGTTTCAGAAGCAGATTTGGACTAGATATGGTCCATATGTGTAGGAAACACCGTTCTTTTGTTCTGGGCACACTCAGATTTCCTGCTGACTTAGAGACTCTAGAAAGCAAGAGCGTGCTTCTCGCTCTAAAACAGAGTGTGATCCATGGATGAGACTATGCTGTGTGTTTCACTTCAAATGGAGTTAAATCCCATGCTCTATGTCTCCCTATAAGCAAGACTTCGTTTCAGGTAAGGGCAAACACTTTTCTGCTCAAAGGAACTACATCGTTCACGAAGGTCACACGTTTCTCATCTTAACTGACAAGCATTGGATGTTAGAGGACCAGTGCTTTGTATCAGTTTCAGAATCAGATTTCGACTAGATATGGTCCGTATATGTAGGAAACACCCTTCTTTTGTTCTCAGCATACTCATGTTTCTTGCTGTCTTAGAGACTATAGAAAGGAAGAGCATGCTTCTTGTTCTAACGCAGAGTGTGATCAATTGATGAGAACACTGCTGTGTGTTTCACTTCAGAAATGGAGTTAAATCCCAGCCTCTGAGTCTTCCTATAAGCAAGACTTCGTTTCAGGTAAGGGCAGTCAGTTTTGTGCTCAAACGAACTACATCGTTCACGAAGCTCACACGTTTCTCATCTTAAATGACAAGCATTGGATGTTAGAGGGTCAGTGCTTTGTGTCAGTTTCAGAAGCAGATTTGGACTACATATGGTCCATATGTGTAGGAAACACCGATCTTTTGTTCTGGGCACACTCACGTTTCCTGCTGTCTTAGAGACTCTAGAAAGCAAGAGCGTGCTTCTCGCTCTAAAACAGAGTGTGATCCATGGATGAGACTATGCTGTGTGTTTCACTTCAGAAATGGAGTTAAATCCCATGCTCTGTGTCTCCCTACAAGCAAGACTTCGTTTCAGGTAAGGGCAGACACTTTTCTGCTCAAAGGAACTACATCGTTCACGAAGCTCACACGTTTCTCATCTTAACTGACAAGCATTGGATGTTAGAGGACCAGTGCTTTGTATCTGTTTCAGAAGCAGAGTTGGACTAGATATGGTTCCTATGTGTAGGAAACACCGTTCTTTTGTTCTCAGCACACTCACGTTTCCTGCTGTCTTAGAGACTTTAGAAAGCAAGAGTTGCTTCTCGCTCTAAAGCACAGTGTGATCCATGGATGAGAACACTGCTGTGTGTTTCACATCAGAAATGGAGTTAAATCCCAGGCTCTGAGTCTTCCTACAAGCAAGACTTCGTTTCAGGTAAGGGCAGTCACTTTTCAGCTCAAACGAACTACATCGTTAACTGAGCTCACACGTTTCTCATCTTAAATGACAAGCATTGGATGTTAGAGGGCCAGTGCTTTGTATCAGTTTAAGAAGAAGAGTTGGACTAGATATGGTCCGTATGTGTAGGAAACACCGTTCTTTTGTTCTCAGCACACTCACGTTTCCTGCTGTCTTAGAGACTCTAGAAAGCAAGAGCGTGCTTCTCGCTCAAAAGCAGAGTGTGATCCATGGATGAGAACTATGCTATGTGTTTGCTTTCAGAAATGGAGTTAAATCCCAGGCTCTGAGTCTTCCTACAAGCAAGACTTCGTTTCAGGTAAGGGCAGTCACTTTTCTGCTCAAACGAACTACATCGTTAACTGAGCTCACACGTTTCTAATCTTAACTGACAAGCATTGGAAGTTCGAGGGTAAGTGCTTTGTATCAGTTTCAGAAGCAGATTTGGACTAGATATGGTCCATATTTGTAGGAAACACCGTTCTTTTCTTCTGGGCACACTCAGATTTCCTGCTGTCTTAGAGACTCTAGAAAGCAAAAGCGTGCTTCTCGCTAAAAAGCAGAGTGTGATCCATGGATGAGACTTGCTGTGTGTTTCACTTCAAATGGAGTTAAATCCCATGTTCTATGTCTCCCTATAAGCAAGACTTCGTTTCAGGTAAGGGCAGACACTTTTCTGCTCAAAGGAACTACATCGTTCACGAAGGTCACACGTTTCTCATCTTAACTGACAAGCATTGGATGTTAGAGGACCAGTGCTTTGTATCTGTTTTAGAAGCAGAGTTGGACTAGATATGGTCCGTATGTGTAGGAAACACCGTTCTTTTGTTCTCAGCACACTCACGTTTCCTGCTGTATTAGAGACTTTAGAAAGCAAGAGCGTGCTTCTCGCTCTAAAGCAGAGTGTGATCCATGGATGAGAACACTGCTGTGTGTTTCACTTCAGAAATGGAGTTAAATCCCATGCTCTATGTCTCCCTACAAGCAAGACTTCGTTTCAGGTAAGGGCCGACACTTTTCTGCTCAACGGAACTACATCGTTCACAAAGCTCACACGTTTCTCATCTTTACTGACAAGCATTTTATGTTGGAGGACCAGTGCTTTGTATCAGTTTCAGAAGAAGGGTTGGACTACATGTGGTCCGTATGTGTAGGAAACTCCGTTCTTTTGTTCTCAGCACACTCACGTTTCATGCTGTCTTAGAGACTCTAGAAAGCAAGAGCGTGCTTCTTTCTAAAGCAGAGTGTGATCCATTGATGAGAACTATGCTGTGTGTTTCACATCAGAAATGGAGTTAAATCCCAGGCTATGAGTCTTCCCACAAGCAAGATTTCGTTTCAGGAAAGGGCAGTCACTTTTCTGCTCAAAAGGAACTACATCGTTCACGAAGCTCACACGTTTCTCATCTTAACTGACAAGCATTGGATGTTAGAGGACCAGTGCTTTGTATCAGTTTCAGAAGAAGAGATGGACTAGATATGGTCCGTATGTGTAGGAAACACCGTTCTTTTGTTGTCAGCACACTTACGTTTCCTGCTGTCTTAGAGACTCTAGAAAGCAAGAGTGTGCTTCTCGCTCTAAAGCAGAGTGTGATCCATGGATGAAAACTATGCTGTGTGTTTCCCTTCAGAAAAGTAGTTAAATCCCAGGCTCTATGTCTTCCTACAAGCAAGACTTCGTTTCAGGTAAGGGCAGTCACTTTTCAGCTCAAACGAACTACATCTTTTACGGAGCTCACACGTTTGTCATCTTAAAAGACAAGCATTGGATGTTAGAGGACCAGTGCTTTGTATCAGTTTCAGAATCAGATTTCGACTAGATATGGTCCGTATATGTAGGAAACACCCTTCTTTTGTTCTCAGCAAACTCACGTTTCCTGCTGTCTTAGAGACTCTAGAAAGCAAGAGCATGCTTCTTGTTCTAACGCAGAGTGTGATCAATGGATGAGAACACTGCTGTGTGTTTCACTTCAGAAATGGAGTTAAATCCCAGGCTCTGAGTCTTCCTATAAGCAAGACTTCGTTTCAGGTAAGGGCAGTCAGTTTTGTGCTCAAACGAACTACATCGTTCACGAAGCTCACACGTTTCTCATCTTAAATGACAAGCATTGGATGTTAGAGGGACAGTGCTTTGTGTCAGTTTCAGAAGCAGATTTGGACTACATATGGTCCATATGTGTAGGAAACACCGATTTTTTGTTCTGGGAACACTCACGTTTCCTGCTGTCTTAGAGACTCTAGAAAGCAAGAGCGTGCTTCTCACTCTAAAACAGAGTGTGATCCATGGATGAGACTATGCTGTGTGTTTCACTTCAGAAATGGAGTTAAATCCCATGCTCTGTGTCTCCCTACAAGCAAGACTTCGTTTCAGGTAAGGGCAGACACTTTTCTGCTCAAAGGAACTACATCGTTCACGAAGCTCACACGTTTCTCATCTTAACTGACAAGCATTGGATGTTAGAGGACCAGTGCTTTGTATCTGTTTCAGAAGCAGAGTTGGACTAGATATGGTCCATATGTGTAGGAAACACCGTTCTTTTGTTCTCAGCACACTCACGTTTCCTGCTGTCTTAGAGACTTTAGAAAGCAAGAGTTGCTTCTCGCTCTAAAGCACAGTGTGATCCATGGATGAGAACACTGCTGTGTGTTTCACATCAGAAATGGAGTTAAATCCCAGGCTCTGAGTCTTCCTACAAGCAAGACTTCGTTTCAGGTAAGGGCAGTCACTTTTCAGCTCAAACGAACTACATCGTTAACTGAGCTCACACGTTTTTCATCTTAAATGACAAGCATTGGATGTTAGAGGGCCAGTGCTTTGTATCAGTTTAAGAAGAAGAGTTGGACTAGATATGGTCCGTATGTGTAGGAAACACCGTTCTTTTGTTCTCAGCACACTCACGTTTCCTGCTGTCTTAGAGACTCTAGAAAGCAAGAGTTGCTTCTCGCTCTAAAGCACAGTGTGATCCATGGATGAGAACACTGCTGTGTGTTTCACATCAGAAATGGAGTTAAATCCCAGGCTCTGAGTCTTCCTACAAGCAAGACTTCGTTTCAGGTAAGGGCAGTCACTTTTATGCTCAAACGAACTACATCGTTAACTGAGCTCACACGTTTCTAATCTTAACTGACAAGCATTGGAAGTTCGAGGGTAAGTGCTTTGTATCAGTTTCAGAAGCAGATTTGGACTAGATATGGTCCATATGTGTAGGAAACACCGTTCTTTTGTTCTGGGCACACTCAGATTTCCTGCTGTCTTAGAGACTCTAGAAAGCAAGAGCGTGCTTCTCGCTCAAAAGCAGAGTGTGATCCATGGATGAGACTTGCTGTGTGTTTCACTTCAAATGGAGTTAAATCCCATGTTCTATGTCTCCCTATAAGCAAGACTTCGTTTCAGGTAAGGGCAGACACTTTTCTGCTCAAAGGAACTACATCGTTCACGAAGGTCACACGTTTCTCATCTTAACTGACAAGCATTGGATGTTAGAGGACCAGTGCTTTGTATCAGTTTCAGAAGAAGAGTTGGACTACATATGGTCTGTATGTGTAGGAAACACCGTTCTTTTGTTCTCAGCACACTCACGTTTCCTGCTGTATTAGAGACTTTAGAAAGCAAGAGCGTGCTTCTCGCTCTAAAGCAGAGTGTGATCCATGGATGAGAACACTGCTGTGTGTTTCACTTCAGAAATGGAGTTAAATCCCATGCTCTATGTCTCCCTACAAGCAAGACTTCGTTTCAGGTAAGGGCCGACACTTTTCTGCTCAACGGAACTACATCGTTCACGAAGCTCACACGTTTCTCATCTTTACTGACAAGCATTGGATGTTGGAGGACCAGTGCTTTGTATCAGTTTCAGAAGAAGGGTTGGACTACATATGGTCCGTATGTGTAGGAAACACCGTTCTTTTGTTCTCAGCACACTCACGTTTCCTGCTGTCTTAGAGACTCTAGAAAGCAAGAGCGTGCTTCTTTCTAAAGCAGAGTGTGATCCATTGATGAGAACTATGCTGTGTGTTTCACATCAGAAATGGAGTTAAATCCCAGGCTATGAGTCTTCCCACAAGCAAGATTTCGTTTCAGGTAAGTGCAGTCACTTTTCTGCTCAAAAGGAACTACATCGTTCACGAAGCTCACACGTTTCTCATCTTAACTGACAAGCATTGGATGTTAGAGGACCAGTGCTTTGTATCAGTTTCAGAAGAAGAGATGGACTAGATATGGTCCGTATGTGTAGGAAACACCGTTCTTTTGTTGTCAGCACACTTACGTTTCCTGCTGTCTTAGAGACTCTAGAAAGCAAGAGTGTGCTTCTCGCTCTAAAGCAGAGTGTGATCCATGGATGAAAACTATGCTGTGTGTTTCCCTTCAGAAAAGTAGTTAAATCCCAGGCTCTATGTCTTCCTACAAGCAAGACTTCGTTTCAGGTAAGGGCAGTCACTTTTCAGCTCAAACGAACTACATCTTTCACGGAGCTCACACGTTTGTCATCTTAACAGACAAGCATTGGATGTTAGAGGACCAGTGCTTTGTATCAGTTTCAGAATCAGATTTCGACTAGATATGGTCCGTATATGTAGGAAACACCCTTCTTTTGTTCTCAGCAAACTCACGTTTCCTGCTGTCTTAGAGACTCTAGAAAGCAAGAGCATGCTTCTTGTTCTAACGCAGAGTGTGATCAATGGATGAGAACACTGCTGTGTGTTTCACTTCAGAAATGGAGTTAAATCCCAGGCTCTGAGTCTTCCTATAAGCAAGACTTCGTTTCAGGTAAGGGCAGTCAGTTTTGTGCTCAAACGAACTACATCGTTCACGAAGCTCACACGTTTCTCATCTTAAATGACAAGCATTGGATGTTAGAGGGACAGTGCTTTGTGTCAGTTTCAGAAGCAGATTTGGACTACATATGGTCCATATGTGTAGGAAACACCGATCTTTTGTTCTGGGCACACTCACGTTTCCTGCTGTCTTAGAGACTCTAGAAAGCAAGAGCGTGCTTCTCGCTCTAAAACAGCGTGTGATCCAAGGATGTGACTATGCTGTGTGTTTCACTTCAGAAATGGACTTAAATCCCATGCCTTGTGTCTCCCTACAAGCAAGACTTCGTTTCAGGTAAGGGCAGACACTTTTCTGCTCAAAGGAACTACATCGTTCACGAAGCTCACACTTTTCTCATCTTAACTGACAGGCATTGGATGTTAGAGGACCAGTGCTTTGTATCTGTTTCAGAAGCAGAGTTGGACTAGATATGGTCCCTATGTGTAGGAAACACCGTTCTTTTGTTCTCAGCACACTCACGTTTCCTGCTGTCTTAGAGACTTTAGAAAGCAAGAGTTGCTTCTCGCTCTAAAGCACAGTGTGATCCATGGATGAGAACACTGCTGTGTGTTTCACATCAGAAATGGAGTTAAATCCCAGGCTCTGAGTCTTCCTACAAGCAAGACTTCGTTTCAGGTAAGGGCAGTCACTTTTCTGCTCAAACTAACTACATCGTTAACTGAGCTCACACGTTTCTCATCTTAACTGACAAGCATTGGATGTTAGAGGACCAGTGCTTTGTATCAGCTTAAGAAGAAGAGTTGGACTAGATATGGTCCTTATGTGTAGGAAACACCGTTCTTTTGTTCTCAGCACACTCACGTTTCCTGCTGTCTTAGAGACTCTAGAAAGCAAGAGCGTGCTTCTCGCTCAAAAGCAGAGTGTGATCCATGGATGAGAACTATGCTATGTGTTTGCCTTCAGAAATGGAGTTAAATCCCAGGCTCTGAGTCTTCCTACAAGCAAGACTTCGTTTCAGGTAAGGGCAGTCACTTTTCTGCTCAAACGAACTACATCGTTAACTGAGCACACACGTTTCTCATCTTAACTGACAAGCATTGGAAGTTAGAGGGTAAGTGCTTTGTATCAGTTTCAGAAGCAGATTTGGACTAGATATGGTCCATATGTGTAGGAAACACCGTTCTTTTGTTCTGGGCACACTCAGATTTCCTGCTGTCTTAGAGACTCTAGAAAGCAAGAGTGTGCTTCTCGCTCTAAAACAGAGTGTGATCCATGGATGAGACTATGCTGTGTGTTTCACTTCAGAAATGGAGTTAAATCCCATGCTCTATGTCTCCCTACAAGCAAGACTTCGTTTCAGGTAAGGGCCGACACTTTTCTGCTCAACGGAACTACATCGTTCACGAAGCTCACACGTTTCTCATCTTAACTGACAAGCATTGGAAGTTAGAGGGTAAGTGCTTTGTATCAGTTTCAGAAGCAGATTTGGACTAGATATGGTCCATATGTGTAGGAAACACCGTTCTTTTGTTCTGGGCACACTCAGATTTCCTGCTGTCTTAGAGACTCTAGAAAGCAAGAGCGTGCTTCTCGCTCTAAAACAGAGTGTGATCCATGGATGAGACTATGCTGTGTGTTTCACTTCAAATGGAGTTAAATCCCATGCTCTATGTCTCCCTATAAGCAAGACTTCGTTTCAGGTAAGGGCAGACACTTTTCTGCTCAAAGGAACTACATCGTTCACGAAGGTCACACGTTTCTCATCTTAACTGACAAGCATTGGATGTTAGAGGACCAGTGCTTTGTATCTGTTTTAGAAGCAGAGTTGGACTAGATATGGTCCGTATGTGTAGGAAACACCGTTCTTTTGTTCTCAGCACACTCACGTTTCCTGCTGTATTAGAGACTTTAGAAAGCAAGAGCGTGCTTCTCGCTCTAAAGCAGAGTGTGATCCATGGATGAGAACACTGCTGTGTGTTTCACTTCAGAAATGGAGTTAAATCCCATGCGCTATGTCTCCCTACAAGCAAGACTTCGTTTCAGGTAGGGCCGACAATTTTCTGCTCAACGGAACTACATCGTTCACGAAGCTCACACGTTTCTCATCTTAACTGACAAGCATTGGATGTTGGAGGACCAGTGCTTTGTATCAGTTTCAGAAGAAGAGTTGGACTACATATGGTCCGTATGTTTAGGAAACACCGTTCTTTTGTTCTCAGCACACTCACGTTTCCTGCTGTCTTAGAGTCTCTAGAAAGCAAGAGCGTGCTTCTCGCTCTAAATCAGAGTGTGATCCATGGATGAGAACTATGCTATGTGTTTGCCTTCAGAAATGGAGTTAAATCCCAGGCTCTGAGTCTTCCTACAAGCAAGACATCGTTTCAGGTAAGGGCAGTCACTTTTCTGCTCAAACGAACTACATCGTTAACTGAGCTCACACGTTTCTCATCTGAACTGACAAGCATTGGAAGTTAGAGGGTCAGTGCTTTGTATCAGTTTCAGAAGCAGATTTGGACTAGATATGGTCCATAGGTGTAGGAAACACCGTTCTTTTGTTCTCAGCACACTCACGTTTCCTGCTGTCTTAGAGACTTTAGAAAGCAAGGGTTGCTTCTCGCTCTAAAGCACAGTGTGATCCATGGATGAGAACACTGCTGTGTGTTTCACATCAGAAATGGAGTTAAATCCCAGGCTCTGAGTCTTCCTACAAGCAAGACTTCGTTTCAGGTAAGGGCAGTCACTTTTCTGCTCAAACGAACTACATCGTTAACTGAGCTCACACGTTTCTCATCTTAACTGACAAGCATTGGAAGTTAGAGGGTAAGTGCTTTGTATCAGTTTCAGAAGCAGATTTCGACTAGATATGGTCCGTATATGTAGGAAACACCCTTCTTTTGTTCTCAGCAAACTCACGTTTCCTGCTGTCTTAGAGACTCTAGAAAGCAAGAGCATGCTTCTTGTTCTAAAGCAGAGTGTGATCAATGGATGAGAACACAGCTGTGTGTTTCACTTCAGAAATGGAGTTAAATCCCAGGCTCTGAGTCTTCCTATAAGCAAGACTTCGTTTCAGGTAAGGGCAGTCAGTTTTGTGCTCAAACGAACTACATCGTTCACGAAGCTCACACGTTTCTCATCTTAAATGACAAGCATTGGATGTTAGAGGGTCAGTGCTTTGTGTCAGTTTCAGAAGCAGATTTGCACTACATATGGTCCATATGTGTAGGAAACACTGATCTTTTGTTCTGGGCACACTCACGTTTCCTGCTGTCTTAGAGACTCTAGAAAGCAAGAGCGTGCTTCTCGCTCTAAAACAGAGTGTGATCCATGGATGAGACTATGCTGTGTGTTTCACTTCAAATGGAGTTAAATCCCATGCTCTATGTCTCCCTATAAGCAAGACTTCGTTTCAGGTAAGGGCAGACACTTTTCTGCTCAAAGGAACTACATCGTTCACGAAGGTCACACGTTTCTCATCTTAACTGACAAGCATTGGATGTTAGAGGACCAGTGCTTTGTATCTGTTTTAGAAGCAGAGTTGGACTAGATATGGTCCCTATGTGTAGGAAACACCGTTCTTTTGTTCTCAGCACACTCACGTTTCCTGCTGTATTAGAGACTTTAGAAAGCAAGAGCGTGCTTCTCGCTCTAAAGCAGAGTGTGATCCATGGATGAAAACTATGCTGTGTGTTTCCCTTCAGAAAAGTAGTTATATCCCAGGATCTATGTCTTCCTACAAACAAGACTTCGTTTCAGGTAAGGGCAGTCACTTTTAGGCTCAAACGAACTACATCTTTCACGGAGCTCACACGTTTCTCATCTTAACAGACAAGCATTGGATGTTAGAGGACCAGTGCTTTGTATCAGTTTCGGAAGCAGATTTCGACTATATATGGTCCATATGTGTAGGAAACACCGTTCTTTTGTTCTCAGCAAACTCACGTTTCCTGCTGTCATAGAGACTCTAGAAAGCAAGAGCGTGCTTCTTGCTCTAAAACAGAGTATGATCCATGGATGAGACTATGCTGTGAGTTTGCCTTCAGAAATGGAGTTAAATCCCAGGCTCTGAGTCTTCCTACAAGCAAGACTTCGTTTCAGGTAAGGGCAGTCACTTTTCTGCTCAAACGAACTACATCGTTCACGAAGCTCACACGTTTCTCATCTTAACTGACAAGCATTGGATGTTAGAGGACCAGTGCGTTGTATCAGTTTCAGAAGAAGAGTTGTACTACATGTGGTCCATATGTGTAGGAAACAACGTTCTTTTGTTCTCAGCAAACTCATGTTTCCTGCTGTCTTACAGATTTCAGAAAGCAAGAGCGTCCTTCTCGCTCTAAAGCAGAGTGTGATCCATGGATGAGAACACTGCTGTGTGTTTCACATCAGAAATGGAGTTAAATCCCAGGCTCTGAGTCTTCCTACAAGCAAGACTTCGTTTCAGGTAAGGGCAGTCACTTTTCTGCTCAAACGAACTACATCGTTCATGAAGCTCACACGTTTCTCATCTTAACTGACAAGCATTGGATGTTAGAGGACCAGTGCTTTGTATCAGTTTCAGAAGAAGAGTTGGACTAGATATGGTCCGTATGTGTAGGAAACACCGTTCTTTTATTCTCAGCACACTCACGTTTCCTGCTTTGTTAGAGACTCTAGAAAGCAAGAGCGTGCTTCTTGTTCTAAAGCAGAGTGTGATCAATGGATGAGAACAATGCTGTGTGTTTCACTTCAGAAATGGAGTTAAATCCCAGGCTCTGAGTCTTCCTACAAGCAAGACTTCAATTCAGGTAAGGGCAGTCACTTTTCTGCTCAAACGAACTACATCATTCACAAAGCTCACACGTTTCTCATCTTAATTGACAACCATTGGATGTTAGATTGTCAGTTCTTTGTATCAGTTTCAGAAGCAGATTTGGACTACATATCGTCCATATGTGTAGAAAACACCGTTCTTTTGTTCTGGGCACACTCAGATTTCCTGCTGTATATAGACTCTAGAAAGCAAGAGTGTGCTTCTCGCTCTAAAGCAGAGTGTGATCCAACGATGTGACTATGCTGTGTGTTTCACTTCAGAAATGGACTTAAATCCCATGCCTTGTGTCTCCCTACAAGCAAGACTTCGTTTCAGGTAAGGGCAGACACTTTTCTGCTCAAAGGAACTACATCGTTCACGAAGCTCACACTTTTCTCATCTTAACTGACAAGCATTGGATGTTAGAGGACCAGTGCTTTGTATCTGTTTCAGAAGCAGAGTTGGACTAGATATGGTCCCTATGTGTAGGAAACACCGTTCTTTTGTTCTCAGCACACTCACGTTTCCTGCTGTCTTAGAGACTTTAGAAAGCAAGAGTTGCTTCTCGCTCTAAAGCACAGTGTGATCCATGGATGAGAACACTGCTGTGTGTTACACATCAGAAATGGAGTTAAATCCCAGGCTCTGAGTCTTCCTACAAGCAAGACTTCGTTTCAGGTAAGGGCAGTCACTTTTCTGCTCAAACTAACTACATCGTTAACTGAGCTCACACGTTTCTCATCTTAACTGACAAGCATTGGATGTTAGAGGACCAGTGCTTTGTATCAGCTTAAGAAGAAGAGTTGGACTAGATATGGTCCTTATGTGTAGGAAACACCGTTCTTTTGTTCTCAGCACACTCACGTTTCCTGCTGTCTTAGAGACTCTAGAAAGCAAGAGCGTGCTTCTCGCTCAAAAGCAGAGTGTGATCAATGGATGAGAACTATGCTATGTGTTTGCCTTCAGAAATGGAGTTAAATCCCAGGCTCTGAGTCTTCCTAAAAGCAAGACTTCTTTTCAGGTAAGGGCAGTCACTTTTCTGCTCAAACGAACTACATCGTTAACTGAGCTCACACGTTTCTCATCTTAACTGACAAGCATTGGAAGTTAGAGGGTAAGTGCTTTGTATCAGTTTCAGAAGCAGATTTGGACTAGATATGGTCCATATGTGTAGGAAACACCGTTCTTTTTTTCTGGGCACACTCAGATTTCCTGCTGTCTTAGAGACTCTAGAAAGCAAGAGCGTGCTTCTCGCTCTAAAACAGAGTGTGATCCATGGATGAGACTATGCTGTGTGTTTCACTTCAGAAATGGAGTTAAATCCCATGCTCTATGTCTCCCTACAAGCAAGACTTCGTTTCAGGTAAGGGCCGACACTTTTCTGCTCAACGGAACTACATCGTTCACGAAGCTCACACGTTTCTCATCTTAACTGACAAGCATTGGAAGTTAGAGGGTAAGTGCTTTGTATCAGTTTCAGAAGCAGATTTGGACTAGATATGGTCCATATGTGTAGGAAACACCGTTCTTTTGTTCTGGGCACAGTCAGATTTCCTGCTGTCTTAGAGACTCTAGAAAGCAAGAGCATGCTTCTCGCTCTAAAACAGAGTGTGATCCATGGATGAGACTATGCTGTGTGTTTCACTTCAAATGGAGTTAAATCCCATGCTCTATGTCTCCCTATAAGCAAGACTTCGTTTCAGGTAAGGGCAGACACTTTTCTGCTCAAAGGAACTACATCGTTCACGAAGGTCACACGTTTCTCATCTTAACTGACAAGCATTGGATGTTAGAGGACCAGTGCTTTGTATCTGTTTTAGAAGCAGAGTTGGACTAGATATGGTCCCTATGTGTAGGAAACACCGTTCTTTTGTTCTCAGCACACTCACGTTTCCTGCTGTATTAGAGACTTTAGAAAGCAAGAGCGTGCTTCTCGCTCTAAAGCAGAGTGTGATCCATGGATGAGAACACTGCTGTGTGTTTCACTTCAGAAATGGAGTTAAATCCCATGCTCTATGTCTCCCTACAAGCAAGACTTCGTTTCAGGTAGGGCCGACAATTTTCTGCTCAACGGAACTACATCGTTCACGAAGCTCACACGTTTCTCATCTTAACTGACAAGCATTGGATGTTGGAAGACCAGTGCTTTGTATCAGTTTCAGAAGAAGAGTTGGACTACATATGGTCCGTATGTGTAGGAAACACCGTTCTTTTGTTCTCAGCACACTCACGTTTCCTGCTGTCTTAGAGTCTCTAGAAAGCAAGAGCGTGCTTCTCGCTCTAAATCAGAGTGTGATCCATGGATGAGAACTATGCTATGTGTTTGCCTTCAGAAATGGAGTTAAATCCCAGGCTCTGAGTCTTCCTACAAGCAAGACTTCGTTTCACGTAAGGGCAGTCACTTTTCTGCTCAATGGAACTACATCGTTAACTGAGCTCACACGTTTCTCATCTGAACTGACAAGCATTGGAAGTTAGAGGGTCAGTGCTTTGTATCAGTTTCAGAAGCAGATTTGGACTAGATATGGTCCATAGGTGTAGGAAACACCGTTCTTTTGTTCTCAGCACACTCACGTTTCCTGCTGTCTTAGAGACTTTAGAAAGCAAGAGTTGCTTCTCGCTCTAAAGCAGAGTGTGATCCATGGATGAGAACACTGCTGTGTGTTTCACATCAGAAATGGAGTTAAATCCCAGGCTCTGAGTCTTCCTACAAGCAAGACTTCGTTTCAGGTAAGGGCAGTCACTTTTCTGCTCAAACTAACTACATCGTTAACTGAGCTCACACGTTTCTCATCTTAACTGACAAGCATTGGATGTTAGAGGACCAGTGCTTTGTATCAGTTTAAGAGAAAGAGTTGGACTAGATATCGTCCGTATGTGTAGGAAACACCGTTCTGTTGTTCTCAGCACACTCACGTTTCCTGCTGTCTTAGAGACTCTAGAAAGCAAGAGAGTGCTTCTCGCTCAAAAGCAGAGTGTGATCCATGGATGAGAACTATGCTATGTGTTTGCCTTCAGAAATGGAGTTAAATCCCAGGCTCTGAGTCTTCCTACAAGCAAGACTTCGTTTCAGGTAAGGGCAGTCACTTTTCTGCTCAAACGAACTACATCGTTAACTGAGCTCACACGTTTCTCATCTTAACTGACAAGCATTGGAAGTTAGAGGGTAAGTGCTTTGTATCAGTTTCAGAAGCAGATTTAGACTAGATATGGTCCGTATATGTAGGAAACACCCTTCTTTTGTTCTCAGCAAACTCACGTTTCCTGCTGTCTTAGAGACTCTAGAAAGCAAGAGCATGCTTCTTGTTCTAAAGCAGAGTGTGATCAATGGATGAGAACACAGCTGTGTGTTTCACTTCAGAAATGGAGTTAAATCCCCGGCTCTGAGTCTTCCTATAAGCAAGACTTCGTTTCAGGTAAGGGCAGTCAGTTTTGTGCTCAAACGAACTACATCGTTCACGAAGCTCACACGTTTCTCATCTTAAATGACAAGCATTGGATGTTAGAGGGTCAGTGCTTTGTGTCAGTTTCAGAAGCAGATTTGCACTACATATAGTCCATATGTGTAGGAAACACCGATCTTTTGTTCTGGGCACACTCACGTTTCCTGCTGTCTTAGAGACTTTAGAAAGCAAGAGTTGCTTCTCGCTCTAAAGCACAGTGTGATCCATGGATGAGAACACTGCTGTGTGTTTCACATCAGAAATGGAGTTAAATCCCAGGCTCTGAGTCTTCCTACAAGCAAGACTTCGTTTCAGGTAAGGGCAGTCACTTTTCTGCTCAAACTAACTACATCGTTAACTGAGCTCACACGTTTCTCATCTTAACTGACAAGCATTGGATGTTAGAGGGTCAGTGCTTTGTATCAGTTTCAGAAGCAGATTTGGACTAGATATGGTCCATATGTGTAGGAAACACCCTTCTTTTGTTCTGGGCACACTCAGATTTCCTGCTGTCTTAGAGACTCTAGAAAGCAAGAGTGTGCTTCTCGCTCTAAAGCAGAGTGTGATCCATGGATGAAAACTATGCTGTGTGTTTCCCTTCAGAAAAGTAGTTATATCCCAGGATCTATGTCTTCCTACAAACAAGACTTCGTTTCAGGTAAGGGCAGTCACTTTTAGGCTCAAACGAACTACATCTTTCACGGAGCTCACACGTTTCTCATCTTAACAGACAAGCATTGGATGTTAGAGGACCAGTGCTTTGTATCAGTTTCGGAAGCAGATTTCGACTATATATGGTCCATATGTGTAGGAAACACCGTTCTTTTGTTCTCAGCAAACTCACGTTTCCTGCTGTCATAGAGACTCTAGAAAGCAAGAGCGTGCTTCTTGCTCTAAAACAGAGTATGATCCATGGATGAGACTATGCTGTGAGTTTGCCTTCAGAAATGGAGTTAAATCCCAGGCTCTGAGTCTTCCTACAAGCAAGACTTCGTTTCAGGTAAGGGCAGTCACTTTTCTGCTCAAACGAACTACATCGTTCACGAAGCTCACACGTTTCTCATCTTAACTGACAAGCATTGGATGTTAGAGGACCAGTGCGTTGTATCAGTTTCAGAAGAAGAGTTGTACTACATGTGGTCCATATGTGTAGGAAACAACGTTCTTTTGTTCTCAGCAAACTCATGTTTCCTGCTGTCTTACAGATTTCAGAAAGCAAGAGCGTCCTTCTCGCTCTAAAGCAGAGTGTGATCCATGGATGAGAACACTGCTGTGTGTTTCACATCAGAAATGGAGTTAAATCCCAGGCTCTGAGTCTTCCTACAAGCAAGACTTCGTTTCAGGTAAGGGCAGTAACTTTTCTGCTCAAACGAACTACATCGTTCATGAAGCTCACACGTTTCTCATCTTAACTGACAAGCATTGGATGTTAGAGGACCAGTGCTTTGTATCAGTTTCAGAAGAAGAGTTGGACTAGATATGGTCCGTATGTGTAGGAAACACCGTTCTTTTATTCTCAGCACACTCACGTTTCCTGCTTTGTTAGAGACTCTAGAAAGCAAGAGCGTGCTTCTTGTTCTAAAGCAGAGTGTGATCAATGGATGAGAACAATGCTGTGTGTTTCACTTCAGAAATGGAGTTAAATCCCAGGCTCTGAGTCTTCCTACAAGCAAGACTTCAATTCAGGTAAGGGCAGTCACTATTCTGCTCAAACGAACTACATCATTCACAAAGCTCACACGTTTCTCATCTTAATTGACAACCATTGGATGTTAGATTGTCAGTTCTTTGTATCAGTTTCAGAAGCAGATTTGGACTACATATCGTCCATATGTGTAGAAAACACCGTTCTTTTGTTCTGGGCACACTCAGATTTCCTGCTGTATATAGACTCTAGAAAGCAAGAGTGTGCTTCTCGCTCTAAAGCAGAGTGTGATCAATGGATGAGAACTATGCTATGTGTTTCCCTTCAGAAATGGACTTAAATCCCAGGCTCTGTGTCTTCCTACAAGCAAGACTTCTTTTTTGGTAAGCGCAGTCACTTTTCAGCTCAAAGGAACTACATCTTTCACGAAGCTCACACGTTTCTCATCTTAACAGACAAGCATTGGATTTTAGAGGACCAGTGCATTCTATCTGTTTCAGATGAAGATTTGGACTACATATAGTCTGTATGTGTAGGAAACACCGTTCTTTTGTTCTGGGAACATTAGATTTCCTGTTGTATTAGAGATTCAAGAAAGCAAGAGCGTGCTTCTCGCTCTAAAGCAGAGTGTGATCAATGGATGAGACAATGCTGTGTGTTTCACTTCAGAAATGGAGTTAAATCCAATGCTCTGAGTCTCCCTACAAGCAAGACTTCGTTTCAGGTAAGGGCAGTCACTTCTCTGCTCAAACGAACTACATCTTTCACGGAGCTCACACGTTTCTCATCTTAACTGACAATCATTGGATGTTAGTGGACCAGTGCTTTGTATCAGTTTCAGAAGCAGAGTTGGACTAGATATGGTCCGTATGTGTATGAAACACCGTTCTTTTGTTCTCAGCAAACTCACGTTTCCTGCTGTCTTAGAGACTCTAGAAAGAAGAGCATGCTTCTTGTTCAAACACAGAGTGTGATCAATGGATGATTACACCGCTGTGTGATTTACTTCAGAAATGGAGTTAAATCACAGGCTCTGAGTATTTCTACAAGCAAGACTTCAATTCAGGTAAGGGCAATCACTTTTCTGCTCAAACTAACTACATCGTTCACGAAGCTCACACGTTTCTAATCTTAACTGACAAGAATTGGATGTTAGAGGATCAGTGCTTTGTATAAGTTTCAGAAGCAGATTTGGACTACATATGGTCCATATGTGTAGGAAACACCGATCTTTTGTTCTGGGCACACTCAGAATTCCTGCTGTATTAGAGACTCTAGAAAGCTAGAGTGTGTTTCTCGCTCTAAAGCAGAGTGTGATCAATGGATGAGAACTATGCTGTGTGTTTCCCTTCAAAAATGGAGTTAAATCCCAGGCTCTGAGTCTTCCTACAAGCAAGACTTCGTTTCAGGTAAGGGCAGTCACTTTTCTGCTCAAACGAACTACATCGTTCACGAAGCTCACACGTTTCTCATCTTAACTGACAAGCATTGGATGTTAGACGGTCAGTGCTTTGTATCAGTTTTAGAAGCAGATTTGGACTACATAAGGTCCATATGTGTAGGAAACACCGATCTTTTGTTCTGGGCACACTCACGTTTCCTGCTGTCTTAGAGAGTCTAGAAAGCAAGAGCGTGCTTCTTGTTCTAAATCAGAGTGTGATCCATGGATGAGAACTATGCTATGTTTTGCCTTCAGAAATGGAGTTAAATCCCAGGCTCTGAGTCTTCCTACAAGCAAGACTTCGATTCATGTAAGGGCAGTCACTTTTCTGCTCAAACGAACTACATCGTTAACTGAGCTCACACGTTTCTCATCTTAACTGACAAGCATTGGAAGTTAGAGGGTCAGTGCTTTGTATCAGTTTCAGAAGCAGATTTGAACTAGATATGGTCCATATGTGTCAGAAACTCCGTCCTTTTGTTCTGGACACTCTCAGCTTTCCTGCTGTCTTAGAGAGTATAGAAAGCAAGAGTGTGCTTCTCGCTCTAAAGCAGAGTGTGATCCATGGATGAGACTATGCTGTGTGTTTCCCTTCAGAAAAGTAGTTAAATCCCAGGCTCTATGTCTTCCTACAAGCAAGACTTGATTTCAGGTAAGGGCAGTCACTTTTCTGCTCAAACGAACTACATCGTTCACTGAGCTCACAGGTTTCTCATCTTAACAGACAAGCATTGGAAGTTAGAGGGTCAGTGCTTTGTATCAGTTTCTGAAGCAGATTTGGACTAGATATGGTCCATATGTGTAGGAAACTCTGTTGTTTTGTTCTGGGCACACTCAGATTTCCTGCTGTCTTAGAGACTCTAGAAAGCAAGAGTGTACTTCTCGCTCTAAAGCAGAGTGTGATCCATGGATGAAAACTATGCTGTGTTTTTCCCTTCAGAAAAGTAGTTAAATCCCAGGCTCTATGTCTTCCTACAAGCAAGACTTCTTTTCAGGTAAGGGCAGTCACTTTTCAGCTCAAACGAACTACACCTTTCACGGAGCTCACATGTTTCTCATCTTAACAGACAAGCATTGAATGTTAGAGGACCAGTGCTTTGTATCAGTTTCAGAAGCAGATTTCGACTAGATATGGTCCGTATATGTAGGAAACACCCTTCTTTAGTTCTCAGCAAACTCATGTTTCCTGCTGTCTTAGAGACTCTAGAAAGCAAGAGCATGCTTCTTGTTCTAACGCAGAGTGTGATCAATGGATGAGAACACTGCTGTGTGTTTCACTTCAGAAATGGAGTTAAATCCCAGGCTCTGAGTCTTCCTATAAGCAATACTTCGTTTCAGGTAAGGGCAGTCAGTTTTGTGCTCAAACGAACTACATCATTCACGACGCTCACACGTTTCTCATCTTAAATGACAAGCATTGGATGTTAGAGGGTCAGTGCTTTGTATCAGTTTCAGAAGCAGATTTGGACTACATATGGTCCATATGTGTAGGAAACTCCGATCTTTTGTTCTGGGCACACTCACGTTTCCTGCTGTCTTAGAGACTCTAGAAAGCAAGAGCGTGCTTCTCTCTCTAAAACAGAGTGTGATCCATTGATGAGACTATGCTGTGTGTTTCACTTCAGAAATGGAGTTAAATCCCAGGCTCTATGTCTCCCTACAAGCAAGAATTCGTTTCAGGTAAGGGCCGACACTTTTCTGCTCAAAGGAACTGCATCGTTCACGAAGGTCACACGTATCTCATCTTAACTGACAAGCATTGGATGTTAGACGAACAGTGCTTTGTATCTGTTTCAGAAGCAGAGTTGGACTAGATATGGTCGGTATGTGTAGGAAACACCGTTCTTTTGTTCTCAGCACACTCACGTTTCCTGCTGTCTTAGAGATTTTAGAAAGCAAGAGCGTGCTTCTCGCTCTAAATCAGAGTGTGATCCATGGATGAGAACACTGCTGTGTGTTTCACATCAGAAATGGAGTTAAATCCCAGACTCTGAGTCTTCCTACAAGCAAGACTTCGTTTCAGGTAAGGGCAGTCACTTTAATGCTCAAACGAACTACATCGTTCATGAAGCTCACACTTTTCTCATCTTAACTGACAAGCATTGGATGTTAGAGGACCAGTGCTTTGTATCAGTTTCAGAAGAAGAGTTGGACTAGATATGGTGCGTATGTGTAGGAAACACCGTTTTTTTTTTCTTAGCATACTCAGGTTTCCTGCTGTCTTAGAGACTCTAGAAAGCAAGAGCGTGCTTCTCGCTCTAAAACAGAGTGTGATCCATGGATGAGAACTATGCTATGTGTTTGCCTTCAGAAATGGAGTTAAATCCCAGGATCTGAGTCTTCCTACAAGCAAGACTTCGTTTCAGGTAAGGGCAGTCCCTTTTCTGCTCAAATGAACTACATCGTTAACTGAGCTCACACGTTTCTCATCTGAACTGACAAGCATTGGAAGTTAGAGGGTCAGTGCTTTGTATCAGTTTCAGAAGCAGATTTGGACTAGATGTGGTCCATATGTGTAGGAAACACCGTTCTTTTGTTCTGGGCACACTCACCTTTCCTGCTGTCTTAGAGACTCTAGAAAGCAAGAGCGTGCTTCTCACTCTAAAACAGAGTGTGATCTTTGGATGAGACTATGCTGTGTGTTTCACTTCAGAAATGGAGTTAAATCCCATGCTCTGTGTCTCCCTACAAGCAAGACTTCGTTTCAGGTAAGGGCAGACACTTTTCTGCTCAAAGGAACTACATCGTTCACGAAGCTCACACGTTTCTCATCTCAACTGACAAGCATTGGATGTTAGAGGACCAGTGCTTTGTATCTGTTTCAGAAGCAGAGTTGGACTAGATATGGTCCCTATGTGTAGGAAACACCGTTCTTTTGTTCTCAGCACACTCACGTTTCCTGCTGTCTTAGAGACTTTAGAAAGCAAGCGTTGCTTCTCGCTCTAAAGCACAGTGTGATCCATGGAAGAGAACACTGCTGTGTGTTTCACATCAGAAATGGAGTTAAATCCCAGGCTCTGAGTCTTCCTACAAACAAGACTTCGTTTCAGGTAAGGGCAGTCACTTTTCTGCTCACACTAACTACATCGTTAACTGAGCTCACACGTTTCTCATCTTAACTGACAAGCATTGGATGTTAGAGGACCAGTGCTTTGTATCAGTTTAAGAAGAAGAGTTGGACTAGATATGGTCCGTATGTGTAGGAAACACCGTTCTTTTGTTCTGGGCACACTCAGATTTCCTGCTGTCTTAGAGACTCTAGAAAGCAAGAGCGTGCTTCTCGCTCTAAAACAGAGTGTGATCCATGGATGAGACTATGCTGTGTGTTTCACTTCAAATGGAGTTAAATCCCATGCTCTATGTCTCCCTATAAGCAAGACTCGTTTCAGGTAAGGGCAGACACTTTTCTGCTCAAAGGAACTACATCGTTCACGAAGGTCACACGTTTCTCATCTTAACTGACAAGCATTGGATGTTAGAGGACCAGTGCTTTGTATCAGTTTCAGAATCAGATTTCGACTAGATATGGTCCGTATATGTAGGAAACAACCTTCTTTTGTTCTCAGCATACTCATGTTTCCTGCTGTCTTAGAGACTATAGAAAGGAAGAGCATGCTTCTTGTTCTAACGCAGAGTGTGATCAATGGATGAGAACACTGTGTGTGTGTCACTTCAGAAATGGAGTTAAATCCCAGCCTCTGAGTCTTCCTATAAGCAAGACTTCGTTTCAGGTAAGGGCAGTCAGTTTTGTGCTCAAACGAACTACATCGTTCACGAAGCTCACACGTTTCTCATCTTAAATGACAAGCATTGGATGTTAGAGGGTCAGTGCTTTGTGTCAGTTTCAGAAGCAGATTTGGACTACATATGGTCCATATGTGTAGGAAACACCGATCTTTTGTTCTGGGCACACTCACGTTTCCTGCTGTCTTAGAGACTCTAGAAAGCAAGAGCGTGCTTCTCGCTCTAAAACAGAGTGTGATCCATGGATGAGACTATGCTGTGTGTTTCACTTCAGAAATGGAGTTAAATCCCATGCTCTGTGTCTCCCTACAAGCAAGACTTCGTTTCAGGTAAGGGCAGACACTTTTCTGCTCAAAGGAACTACATCGTTCACGAAGCTCACACGTTACTCATCTTAACTGACAAGCATTGGATGTTAGAGGACCAGTGTTTTGTATCTGTTTCAGAAGCAGAGTTGGACTAGATATGGTCCCTATGTGTAGGAAACACCGTTCTTTTGTTCTCAGCACACTCACGTTTCCTGCTGTCTTAGAGACTTTAGAAAGCAAGCGTTGCTTCTCGCTCTAAAGCACAGTGTGATCCATGGATGAGAACACTGCTGTGTGTTTCACATCAGAAATGGAGTTAAATCCCAGGCTCTGAGTCTTCCTACAAGCAAGACTTCGTTTCAGGTAAGGGCAGTCACTTTTCTGCTCAAACTAACTACATCGTTAACTGAGCTCACACGTTTCTCATCTTAACTGACAAGCATTGGATGTTAGAGGACCAGTGCTTTGTATCAGTTTAAGAAGAAGTGTTGGACTAGATATCGTCCGTATGTGTAGGAAACACCGTTCTTTTGTTCTCAGCACACTCACGTTTCCTGCTGTCTTAGAGACTCTAGGAAGCAAGAGCGTGCTTCTCGCTCAAAAGCAGAGTGTGATCCATGGATGAGAACTATGCTATGTGTATGCCTTCAGAAATGGAGTTAAATCCAAGGCTCTGAGTCTTCCTACAAGCAAGACTTCGTTTCAGGTAAGGGCAGTCACTTTTCTCCTCAAACGAACTACATCGTTAACTGAGCTCACACGTTTCTCATCTTAACTGACAAGCATTGGAAGTTAGAGGGTAAGTGCTTTTTATCAGGTTCAGAAGCAGATTTGGACTAGATATGGTCCATATGTGTAGGAAACACCGTTCTTTTGTTCTGGGCACACTCAGATTTCCTGCTGACTTAGAGACTCTAGAAAGCAAGAGCGTGCTTCTCGCTCTAAAACAGAGTGTGATCCATGGATGAGACTATGCTGTGTGTTTCACTTCAAATGGAGTTAAATCCCATGCTCTATGTCTCCCTATAAGCAAGACTTCGTTTCAGGTAAGGGCAGACACTTTTCTGCTCAAAGGAACTACATCGTTCACGAAGGTCACACGTTTCTCATCTTAACTGACAAGCATTGGATGTTAGAGGACCAGTGCTTTGTATCAGTTTCAGAATCAGATTTCGACTAGATATGGTCCGTATATGTAGGAAACACCCTTCTTTTGTTCTCAGCATACTCATGTTTCCTGCTGTCTTAGAGACTATAGAAAGGAAGAGCATGCTTCTTGTTCTAACGCAGAGTGTGATCAATGGATGAGAACACTGCTGTGTGTTTCACTTCAGAAATGGAGTTAAATCCCAGCCTCTGAGTCTTCCTATAAGCAAGACTTCGTTTCAGGTAAGGGCAGTCAGTTTTGTGCTCAAACGAACTACATCGTTCACGAAGCTCACACGTTTCTCATCTTAAATGACAAGCATTGGATGTTAGAGGGTCAGTGCTTTGTGTCAGTTTCAGAAGCAGATTTGGACTACATATGGTCCATATGTGTAGGAAACACCGATCTTTTGTTCTGGGCACACTCACGTTTCCTGCTGTCTTAGAGACTCTAGAAAGCAAGAGCGTGCTTCTCGCTCTAAAACAGAGTGTGATCCATGGATGAGACTATGCTGTGTGTTTCACTTCAGAAATGGAGTTAAATCCCATGCTCTGTGTCTCCCTACAAGCAAGACTTCGTTTCAGGTAAGGGCAGACACTTTTCTGCTCAAAGGAACTACATCGTTCACGAAGCTCACACGTTTCTCATCTTAACTGACAAGCATTGGATGTTAGAGGACCAGTGCTTTGTATCTGTTTCAGAAGCAGAGTTGCACTAGATATGGTCCCTTTGTGTAGGAAACACCGTTCTTTTGTTCTCAGCACACTCACGTTTCCTGCTGTCTTAGAGACTTTAGAAAGCAAGAGTTGCTTCTCGCTCTAAAGCACAGTGTGATCCATGGATGAGAACACTGCTGTGTGTTTCACATCAGAAATGGAGTTAAATCCCAGGCTCTGAGTCTTCCTACAAGCAAGACTTCGTTTCAGGTAAGGGCAGTCACTTTTCAGCTCAAACGAACTACATCGTTAACTGAGCTCACACGTTTCTCATCTTAAATGACAAGCATTGGATGTTAGAGGACCAGTGCTTTGTATCAGTTTAAGAAGAAGAGTTGGACTAGATATGGTCCGTATGTGTAGGAAACACCGTTCTGTTGTTCTCAGCACACTCACGTTTCCTGCTGTCTTAGAGACTCTAGAAAGCAAGAGTGTGCTTCTCGCTCAAAAGCAGAGTGTGATCCATGGATGAGAACTATGCTATGTGTTTGCTTTCAGAAATGGAGTTAAATCCCAGGCTCTGAGTCTTCCTACAAGCAAGACTTCGTTTCAGGTAAGGGCAGTCACTTTTCTGCTCAAACGAACTACATCGTTAACTGAGCTCACACGTTTCTAATCTTAACTGACAAGCATTGGAAGTTCGAGGGTAATGCTTTGTGTCAGTTTCAGAAGCAGATTTGGACTACATATGGTCCATATGTGTAGGAAACACCGTTCTTTTGTTCTGGGCACACTCAGATTTCCTGCTGTCTTAGAGACTCTAGAAAGCAAGAGCGTGCTTCTCGCTCTAAAGCAGAGTTTGATCCATGGATGAGAACACTGCTGTGTGTTTCACTTCAGAAATGGAGTTAAATCCCATGCTCTATGTCTCCCTACAAGCAAGACTTCGTTTCAGGTAAGGGCCGACACTTTTCTGCTCAACGGAACTACATCGTTCACGAAGCTCACACGTTTCTCATCTTTACTGACAAGCATTGGATGTTGGAGGAACAGTGCTTTGTATCAGTTTCAGAAGAAGAGTTGGACTACATATGGTCCGTATGTGTAGGAAACACCGTTCTTTTGTTCTCAGCACACTCACGTTTCCTGCTGTCTTAGAGACTCTAGAAAGCAAGAGCGTGCTTCTTTCTAAAGCAGAGTTTGATCCATTGATGAGAACTATGCTGTGTGTTTCACATCAGAAATGGAGTTAAATCCCAGGCTATGAGTCTTCCCACAAGCAAGACTTCGTTTCAGGTAAGGGCAGTCACTTTTCTGCTCAAAAGGAACTACATCGTTCACGAAGCTCACACGTTTCTCATCTTAACTGACAAGCATTGGATGTTAGAGGACCAGTGCTTTGTATCAGTTTCAGAAGAAGAGATGGACTAGATATGGTCCGTATGTGTAGGAAACACCGTTCTTTTGTTGTCAGCACACTTACGTTTCCTGCTGTCTTAGAGACTCTAGAAAGCAAGAGTGTGCTTCTCGCTCTAAAGCAGAGTGTGATCCATGAATGAAAACTATGCTGTGTGTTTCCCTTCAGAAAAGTAGTTAAATCCCAGGCTCTATGTCTTCCTACAAGCAAGACTTCGTTTCAGGTAAGGGCAGTCACTATTCAGCTCAAACGAACTACATCTTTCACGGAGCTCACACGTTTGTCATCTTAACAGACAAGCATTGGATGTTAGAGGACCAGTGCTTTGTATCAGTTTCAGAATCAGATTTCGACTACATATGGTCCATATGTGTAGGAAACACCGATCTTTTGTTCTGGGCACACTCACGTTTCCTGCTGTCTTAGAGACTCTAGAAAGCAAGAGCGTGCTTCTCGCTCTAAAACAGAGTGTGATCCAAGGATGTGACTATGCTGTGTGTTTCACTTCAGAAATGGACTTAAATCCCATGCTCTGTGTCTCCCTACAAGCAAGACTTCGTTTCAGGTAAGGGCGGACACTTTTCTGCTCAAAGGAACTACATCGTTCACGAAGCTCACACTTTTCTCATCTTAACTGACAAGCATTGGATGTTAGAGGACCAGTGCTTTGTATCTGTTTCAGAAGCAGAGTTGGACTAGATATGGTCCCTATGTGTAGGAAACACCGTTCTTTTGTTCTCAGCACACTCACGTTTCCTGCTGTCTTAGAGACTTTAGAAAGCAAGAGTTGCTTCTCGCTCTAAAGCACAGTGTGATCCATGGATGAGAACACTGCTGTGTGTTTCACATCAGAAATGGAGTTAAATCCCAGGCACTGAGTCTTCCTACAAGCAAGACTTCGTTTCAGGTAAGGGCAGTCACTTTTCTGCTCAAACTAACTACATCGTTAACTGAGCTCACACGTTTCTCATCTTAACTGACAAGCATTGGATGTTAGAGGACCAGTGCTTTGTATCAGCTTAAGAAGAAGAGTTGGACTAGATATGGTCCTTATGTGTAGGAAACACCGTTCTTTTGTTCTCAGCACACTCACATTTCCTGCTGTCTTAGAGACTCTAGAAAGCAAGAGCGTGCTTCTCGCTCAAAAGCAGAGTGTGATCCATGGATGAGAACTATGCTATGTGTTTGCCTTCAGAAATGGAGTTAAATCCCAGGCTCTGAGTCTTCCTACAAGCAAGACTTCGTTTCAGGTAAGGGCAGTCACTTTTCTGCTCAAACGAACTACATCGTTAACTGAGCTCACACGTTTCTCATCTGAACTGACAAGCATTGGAAGTTAGAGGGTCAGTGCTTTGTATCAGTTTCAGAAGCAGATTTGGACTAGATATGGTCCATAGGTGTAGGAAATACCGTTCTTTTGTTCTCAGCACCCTCACGTTTCCTGCTGTCTTAGAGACTTTAGAAAGCAAGAGTTGCTTCTCGCTCTAAAGCACAGTGTGATCCATGGATGAGAACACTGCTGTGTGTTTCACATCAGAAATGGAGTTAAATCCCAGGCTCTGAGTCTTCCTACAAGCAAGACTTCGTTTCAGGTAAGGGCAGTCACTTTTCAGCTCAAACGAACTACATCGTTCACTGAGCTCACACGTTTCTCATCTTAACTGACAAGCATTGGATGTTAGAGGACCAGTGCTTTGTATCAGTTTAAGAAGAAGAGTTGGACTAGATGTGGTCCATATGTGTAGGAAACACCGTTCTGTTGTTCTCAGCACACTCACGTTTCCTGCTGTCTTAGAGACTCTAGAAAGCAAGAGCGTGCTTCTCGCTCTAAAGCAGAGTTTGATCCATGGATGAGAACACTGCTGTGTGTTTCACTTCAGAAATGGAGTTAAATCCCATGCTCTATGTCTCCCTACAAGCAAGACTTCGTTTCAGGTAAGGGCAGACACTTTTCTGCTCAAAGGAACTACATCTTTCACGAAGGTCACACGTTTCTCATCTTAACTGACAAGCATTGGATGTTAGAGGACCAGGGCTTTGTATCTGTTTTAGAAGCAGAGTTGGACTAGATATGGTCCGTATGTGTAGGAAACACCGTTCTTTTGTTCTCAGCACACTCACGTTTCCTGCTGTATTAGAGACTTTAGAAAGCAAGAGCGTGCTTCTCGCTCTTAAGCAGAGTTTGATCCATGGATGAGAACACTGCTGTGTGTTTCACTTCAGAAATGGAGTTAAATCCCATGCTCTATGTCTCCCTACAAGCAAGACTTCGTTTCAGGTAAGGGCCGACACTTTTCTGCTCAACGGAACTACATCGTTCACGAAGCTCACACGTTTCTCATCTTTACTGACAAGCATTGGATGTTGGAGGAACAGTGCTTTGTATCAGTTTCAGAAGAAGAGTTGGACTACATATGGTCCGTATGTGTAGGAAACACCGTTCTTTTGTTCTCAGCACACTCACGTTTCCTGCTGTCTTAGAGACTCTAGAAAGCAAGAGCGTGCTTCTTTCTAAAGCAGAGTGTGATCCATTGATGAGAACTATGCTGTGTGTTTCACATCAGAAATGGAGTTAAATCCCAGGCTATGAGTCTTCCCACAAGCAAGACTTCGTTTCAGGTAAGGGCAGTCACTTTTCTGCTCAAAAGGAACTACATCGTTCACGAAGCTCACACGTTTCTCATCTTAACTGACAAGCATTGGATGTTAGAGGACCAGTGCTTTGTATCAGTTTCAGAAGAAGAGATGGACTAGATATGGTCCGTATGTGTAGGAAACACCGTTCTTTTGTTGTCAGCACACTTACGTTTCCTGCTGTCTTAGAGACTCTAGAAAGCAAGAGTGTGCTTCTCGCTCTAAAGCAGAGTGTGATCCATGAATGAAAACTATGCTGTGTGTTTCCCTTCAGAAAAGTAGTTAAATCCCAGGCTCTATGTCTTCCTACAAGCAAGACTTCGTTTCAGGTAAGGGCAGTCACTATTCAGCTCAAACGAACTACATCTTTCACGGAGCTCACACGTTTGTCATCTTAACAGACAAGCATTGGATGTTAGAGGACCAGTGCTTTGTATCAGTTTCAGAATCAGATTTCGACTACATATGGTCCATATGTGTAGGAAACACCGATCTTTTGTTCTGGGCACACTCACGTTTCCTGCTGTCTTAGAGACTCTAGAAAGCAAGAGCGTGCTTCTCGCTCTAAAACAGAGTGTGATCCAAGGATGTGACTATGCTGTGTGTTTCACTTCAGAAATGGACTTAAATCCCATGCTCTGTGTCTCCCTACAAGCAAGACTTCGTTTCAGGTAAGGGCAGACACTTTTCTGCTCAAAGGAACTACATCGTTCACGAAGCTCACACTTTTCTCATCTTAACTGACAAGCATTGGATGTTAGAGGACCAGTGCTTTGTATCTGTTTCAGAAGCAGAGTTGGACTAGATATGGTCCCTATGTGTAGGAAACACCGTTCTTTTGTTCTCAGCACACTCACGTTTCCTGCTGTCTTAGAGACTTTAGAAAGCAAGAGTTGCTTCTCGCTCTAAAGCACAGTGTGATCCATGGATGAGAACACTGCTGTGTGTTTCACATCAGAAATGGAGTTAAATCCCAGGCACTGAGTCTTCCTACAAGCAAGACTTCGTTTCAGGTAAGGGCAGTCACTTTTCTGCTCAAACTAACTACATCGTTAACTGAGCTCACACGTTTCTCATCTTAACTGACAAGCATTGGATGTTAGAGGACCAGTGCTTTGTATCAGCTTAAGAAGAAGAGTTGGACTAGATATGGTCCTTATGTGTAGGAAACACCGTTCTTTTGTTCTCAGCACACTCACGTTTCCTGCTGTCTTAGAGACTCTAGAAAGCAAGAGCGTGCTTCTCGCTCAAAAGCAGAGTGTGATCCATGGATGAGAACTATGCTATGTGTTTGCCTTCAGAAATGGAGTTAAATCCCAGGCTCTGAGTCTTCCTACAAGCAAGATTTCGTTTCAGGTAAGGGCAGTCACTTTTCAGCTCAAACGAACTACATCGTTAACTGAGCTCACACGTTTCTCATCTGAACTGACAAGCATTGGAAGTTAGAGGGTCAGTGCTTTGTATCAGTTTCAGAAGCAGATTTGGACTAGATATGGTCCATAGGTGTAGGAAACACCGTTCTTTTGTTCTCAGCACACTCACGTTTCCTGCTGTCTTAGAGACTTTAGAAAGCAAGAGTTGCTTCTCGCTCTAAAGCACAGTGTGATCCATGGATGAGAACACTGCTGTGTGTTTCACATCAGAAATGGAGTTAAATCCCAGGCTCTGAGTCTTCCTACAAGCAAGACTTCGTTTCAGGTAAGGGCAGTCACTTTTCAGCTCAAACGAACTACATCGTTCACTGAGCTCACACGTTTCTCATCTTAACTGACAAGCATTGGATGTTAGAGGACCAGTGCTTTGTATCAGTTTAAGAAGAAGAGTTGGACTAGATATGGTCCGTATGTGTAGGAAACACCGTTCTGTTGTTCTCAGCACACTCACGTTTCCTGCTGTCTTAGAGACTCTAGAAAGCAAGAGCGTGCTTCTCGCTCTAAAGCAGAGTGTGATCCATGAATGAAAACTATGCTGTGTGTTTCCCTTCAGAAAAGTAGTTAAATCCCAGGCTCTATGTCTTCCTACAAGCAAGACTTCGTTTCAGGTAAGGGCAGTCACTTTTCAGCTCAAACGAACTACATCTTTCACGGAGCTCACACGTTTGTCATCTTAAATGACAAGCATTGGATGTTAGAGGACCAGTGCTTTGTATCAGTTTCAGAATCAGATTTCGACTAGATATGGTCCGTATATGTAGGAAACACCCTTCTTTTGTTCTCAGCAAACTCACGTTTCCTGCTGTCTTAGAGACTCTAGAAAGCAAGAGCATGCTTCTTGTTCTAACGCAGAGTGTGATCAATGGATGAGAACACTGCTGTGTGTTTCACTTCAGAAATGGAGTTAAATCCCAGGCTCTGAGTCTTCCTATAAGCAAGACTTCGTTTCAGGTAAGGGCAGTCAGTTTTGTGCTCAAACGAACTACATCGTTCACGAAGCTCACACGTTTCTCATCTTAAATGACAAGCATTGGATGTTAGAGGGACAGTGCTTTGTGTCAGTTTCAGAAGCAGATTTGGACTACATATGGTCCATATGTGTAGGAAACACCGATCTTTTGTTCTGGGCACACTCACGTTTCCTGCTGTCTTAGAGACTCTAGAAAGCAAGAGCGTGCTTCTCGCTCTAAAACAGAGTGTGATCCAAGGATGTGACTATGCTGTGTGTTTCAATTCAGAAATGGACTTAAATCCCATGCTCTGTGTCTCCCTACAAGCAAGATTTCGTTTCAGGTAAGGGCAGACACTTTTCTGCTCAAAGGAACTACATCGTTCACGAAGCTCACACTTTTCTCATCTTAACTGACAAGCATTGGATGTTAGAGGACCAGTGCTTTGTATCAGTTTCAGAAGCAGATTTCGACTAGATATGGTCCGTATATGTAGGAAACAACCTTCTTTTGTTCTCAGCATACTCATGTTTCCTGCTGTCTGAGAGACTATAGAAAGGAAGAGCATGCTTCTTGTTCTAACGCAGAGTGTGATCAATGGATGAGAACACTGTGTGTGTGTCACTTCAGAAATGGAGTTAAATCCCAGCCTCTGAGTCTTCCTATAAGCAAGACTTCGTTTCAGGTAAGGGCAGTCAGTTTTGTGCTCAAACGAACTACATCGTTCACGAAGCTCACACGTTTCTCATCTTAAATGACAAGCATTGGATGTTAGAGGGTCAGTGCTTTGTGTCAGTTTCAGAAGCAGATTTGGACTACATATGGTCCATATGTGTAGGAAACACCGATCTTTTGTTCTGGGCACACTCACGTTTCCTGCTGTCTTAGAGACTCTAGAAAGCAAGAGCGTGCTTCTCGCTCTAAAACAGAGTGTGATCCATGGATGAGACTATGCTGTGTGTTTCACTTCAGAAATGGAGTTAAATCCCATGCTCTGTGTCTCCCTACAAGCAAGACTTCGTTTCAGGTAAGGGCAGACACTTTTCTGCTCAAAGGAACTACATCGTTCACGAAGCTCACACGTTACTCATCTTAACTGACAAGCATTGGATGTTAGAGGACCAGTGCTTTGTATCTGTTTCAGAAGCAGAGTTGGACTAGATATGGTCCCTATGTGTAGGAAACACCGTTCTTTTGTTCTCAGCACACTCACGTTTCCTGCTGTCTTAGAGACTTTAGAAAGCAAGCGTTGCTTCTCGCTCTAAAGCACAGTGTGATCCATGGATGAGAACACTGCTGTGTGTTTCACATCAGAAATGGAGTTAAATCCCAGGCTCTGAGTCTTCCTACAAGCAAGACTTCGTTTCAGGTAAGGGCAGTCACTTTTCTGCTCAAACTAACTACATCGTTAACTGAGCTCACACGTTTCTCATCTTAACTGACAAGCATTGGATGTTAGAGGACCAGTGCTTTGTATCAGTTTAAGAAGAAGAGTTGGACTAGATATCGTCCGTATGTGTAGGAAACACCGTTCTTTTGTTCTCAGCACACTCACGTTTCCTGCTGTCTTAGAGACTCTAGAAAGCAAGAGCGTGCTTCTCGCTCAAAAGCAGAGTGTGATCCATGGATGAGAACTATGCTATGTGTATGCCTTCAGAAATGGAGTTAAATCCCAGGCTCTGAGTCTTCCTACAAGCAAGACTTCGTTTCAGGTAAGGGCAGTCACTTTTCTCCACAAACGAACTACATCGTTAACTGAGCTCACACGTTTCTCATCTTAACTGACAAGCATTGGAAGTTAGAGGGTAAGTGCTTTTTATCAGGTTCAGAAGCAGATTTGGACTAGATATGGTCCATATGTGTAGGAAACACCGTTCTTTTGTTCTGGGCACACTCAGATTTCCTGCTGACTTAGAGACTCTAGAAAGCAAGAGCGTGCTTCTCGCTCTAAAACAGAGTGTGATCCATGGATGAGACTATGCTGTGTGTTTCACTTCAAATGGAGTTAAATCCCATGCTCTATGTCTCCCTATAAGCAAGACTTCGTTTCAGGTAAGGGCAGACACTTTTCTGCTCAAAGGAACTACATCGTTCACGAAGGTCACACGTTTCTCATCTTAACTGACAAGCATTGGATGTTAGAGGACCAGTGCTTTGTATCAGTTTCAGAATCAGATTTCGACTAGATATGGTCCGTATATGTAGGAAACACCCTTCTTTTGTTCTCAGCATACTCATGTTTCCTGCTGTCTTAGAGACTATAGAAAGGAAGAGCATGCTTCTTGTTCTAACGCAGAGTGTGATCAATGGATGAGAACACTGCTGTGTGTTTCACTTCAGAAATGGAGTTAAATCCCAGCCTCTGAGTCTTCCTATAAGCAAGACTTCGTTTCAGGTAAGGGCAGTCAGTTTTGTGCTCAAAAGAACTACATCGTTCACGAAGCTCACACGTTTCTCATCTTAAATGACAAGCATTGGATGTTAGAGGGTCAGTGCTTTGTGTCAGTTTCAGAAGCAGATTTGGACTACATATGGTCCATATGTGTAGGAAACACCGATCTTTTGTTCTGGGCACACTCACGTTTCCTGCTGTCTTAGAGACTCTAGAAAGCAAGAGCGTGCTTCTCGCTCTAAAACAGAGTGTGATCCATGGATGAGACTATGCTGTCAGTTTCACTTCAGAAATGGAGTTAAATCCCATGCTCTGTGTCTCCCTACAAGCAAGACTTCGTTTCAGGTAAGGGCAGACACTTTTCTGCTCAAAGGAACTACATCGTTCACGAAGCTCACACGTTTCTCATCTTAACTGACAAGCATTGGATGTTAGAGGACCAGTGCTTTGTATCTGTTTCAGAAGCAGAGTTGCACTAGATATGGTCCCTATGTGTAGGAAACACCGTTCTTTTGTTCTCAGCACACTCACGTTTCCTGCTGTCTTAGAGACTTTAGAAAGCAAGAGTTGCTTCTCGCTCTAAAGCACAGTGTGATCCATGGATGAGAACACTGCTGTGTGTTTCACATCAGAAATGGAGTTAAATCCCAGGCTCTGAGTCTTCCTACAAGCAAGACTTCGTTTCAGGTAAGGGCAGTCACTTTTCAGCTCTAACGAACTACATCGTTAACTGAGCTCACACGTTTCTCATCTTAAATGACAAGCATTGGATGTTAGAGGACCAGTGCTTTGTATCAGTTTAAGAAGAAGAGTTGGACTAGATATGGTCCGTATGTGTAGGAAACACCGTTCTGTTGTTCTCAGCACACTCACGTTTCCTGCTGTCTTAGAGACTCTAGAAAGCAAGAGTGTGCTTCTCGCTCAAAAGCAGAGTGTGATCCATGGATGAGAACTATGCTATGTGTTTGCTTTCAGAAATGGAGTTAAATCCCAGGCTCTATGTCTTCCTACAAGCAAGACTTCGTTTCAGGTAAGGGCAGTCACTTTTCTGCTCAAACGAACTACATCGTTAACTGAGCTCACACGTTTCTAATCTTAACTGACAAGCATTGGAAGTTCGAGGGTAATGCTTTGTGTCAGTTTCAGAAGCAGATTTGGACTACATATGGTCCATATGTGTAGGAAACACCGTTCTTTTGTTCTGGGCACACTCAGATTTCCTGCTGTCTTAGAGACTCTAGAAAGCAAGAGCGTGCTTCTCGCTCTAAAGCAGAGTTTGATCCATGGATGAGAACACTGCTGTGTGTTTCACTTCAGAAATGGAGTTAAATCCCATGCTCTATGTCTCCCTACAAGCAAGACTTCGTTTCAGGTAAGGGCCGACACTTTTCTGCTCAACGGAACTACATCGTTCACGAAGCTCACACGTTTCTCATCTTTACTGACAAGCATTGGATGTTGGAGGAACAGTGCTTTGTATCAGTTTCAGAAGAAGAGTTGGACTACATATGGTCCGTATGTGTAGGAAACACCGTTCATTTGTTCTCAGCACACTCACGTTTCCTGCTGTCTTAGAGACTCTAGAAAGCAAGAGCGTGCTTCTTTCTAAAGCAGAGTTTGATCCATTGATGAGAACTATGCTGTGTGTTTCACATCAGAAATGGAGTTAAATCCCAGGCTATGAGTCTTCCCACAAGCAAGACTTCGTTTCAGGTAAGGGCAGTCACTTTTCTGCTCAAAAGGAACTACATCGTTCACGAAGCTCACACGTTTCTCATCTTAACTGGCAAGCATTGGATGTTAGAGGACCAGTGCTTTGTACCAGTTTCAGAAGAAGAGATGGACTAGATATGGTCCGTATGTGTAGGAAACACCGTTCTTTTGTTGTCAGCACACTTACGTTTCCTGCTGTCTTAGAGACTCTAGAAAGCAAGAGTGTGCTTCTCGCTCTAAAGCAGAGTGTGATCCATGAATGAAAACTATGCTGTGTGTTTCCCTTCAGAAAAGTAGTTAAATCCCAGGCTCTATGTCTTCCTACAAGCAAGACTTCGTTTCAGGTAAGGGCAGTCACTATTCAGCTCAAACGAACTACATCTTTCACGGAGCTCACACGTTTGTCATCTTAACAGACAAGCATTGGATGTTAGAGGACCAGTGCTTTGTATCAGTTTCAGAATCAGATTTCGACTACATATGGTCCATATGTGTAGGAAACACCGATCTTTTGTTCTGGGCACACTCACGTTTCCTGCTGTCTTAGAGACTCTAGAAAGCAAGAGCGTGCTTCTCGCTCTAAAACAGAGTGTGATCCAAGGATGTGACTATGCTGTGTGTTTCACTTCAGAAATGGACTTAAATCCCATGCTCTGTGTCTCCCTACAAGCAAGACTTCGTTTCAGGTAAGGGCAGACACTTTTCTGCTCAAAGGAACTACATCGTTCACGAAGCTCACACTTTTCTCATCTTAACTGACAAGCATTGGATGTTAGAGGACCAGTGCTTTGTATCTGTTTCAGAAGCAGAGTTGGACTAGATATGGTCCCTATGTGTAGGAAACACCGTTCTTTTGTTCTCAGCACACTCACGTTTCCTGCTGTCTTAGAGACTTTAGAAAGCAAGAGTTGCTTCTCGCTCTAAAGCACAGTGTGATCCATGGATGAGAACACTGCTGTGTGTTTCACATCAGAAATGGAGTTAAATCCCAGGCACTGAGTCTTCCTACAAGCAAGACTTCGTTTCAGGTAAGGGCAGTCACTTTTCTGCTCAAACTAACTACATCGTTAACTGAGCTCACACGTTTCTCATCTTAACTGACAAGCATTGGATGTTAGAGGACCAGTGCTTTGTATCAGCTTAAGAAGAAGAGTTGGACTAGATATGGTCCTTATGTGTAGGAAACACCGTTCTTTTGTTCTCAGCACACTCACGTTTCCTGCTGTCTTAGAGACTCTAGAAAGCAAGAGCGTGCTTCTCGCTCAAAAGCAGAGTGTGATCCATGGATGAGAACTATGCTATGTGTTTGCCTTCAGAAATGGAGTTAAATCCCAGGCTCTGAGTCTTCCTACAAGCAAGACTTCGTTTCAGGTAAGGGCAGTCACTTTTCTGCTCAAACGAACTACATCATTAACTGAGCTCACACGTTTCTCATCTGAACTGACAAGCATTGGAAGTTAGAGGGTCAGTGCTTTGTATCAGTTTCAGAAGCAGATTTGGACTAGATATGGTCCATAGGTGTAGGAAATACCGTTCTTTTGTTCTCAGCACCCTCACGTTTCCTGCTGTCTTAGAGACTTTAGAAAGCAAGAGTTGCTTCTCGCTCTAAAGCACAGTGTGATCCATGGATGAGAACACTGCTGTGTGTTTCACATCAGAAATGGAGTTAAATCCCAGGCTCTGAGTCTTCCTACAAGCAAGACTTCGTTTCAGGTAAGGGCAGTCACTTTTCAGCTCAAACGAACTACATCGTTCACTGAGCTCACACGTTTCTCATCTTAACTGACAAGCATTGGATGTTAGAGGACCAGTGCTTTGTATCAGTTTAAGAAGAAGAGTTGGACTAGATATGGTCCGTATGTGTAGGAAACACCGTTCTGTTGTTCTCAGCACACTCACGTTTCCTGCTGTCTTAGAGACTCTAGAAAGCAAGAGCGTGCTTCTCGCTCTAAAGCAGAGTTTGATCCATGGATGAGAACACTGCTGTGTGTTTCACTTCAGAAATGGAGTTACATCCCATGCTCTATGTCTCCCTACAAGCAAGACTTCGTTTCAGTTAAGGGCCGACACTTTTCTGCTCAACGGAACTACATCGTTCACGAAGCTCACACGTTTCTCATCTTTACTGACAAGCATTGGATGTTGGAGGAACAGTGCTTTGTATCAGTTTCAGAAGTAGAGTTGGACTACATATGGTCCGTATGTGTAGGAAACACCGTTCTTTTGTTCTCAGCACACTCACGTTTCCTGCTGTCTTAGAGACTCTAGAAAGCAAGAGCGTGCTTCTTTCTAAAGCAGAGTGTGATCCATTGATGAGAACTATGCTGTGTGTTTCACATCAGAAATGGAGTTAAATCCCAGGCTATGAGTCTTCCCACAAGCAAGACTTCGTTTCAGGTAAGGGCAGTCACTTTTCTGCTCAAAAGGAACTACATCGTTCACGAAGCTCACACGTTTCTCATCTTAACTGACAAGCATTGGATGTTAGAGGACCAGTGCTTTGTATCAGTTTCAGAAGAAGAGATGGACTAGATATGGTCCGTATGTGTAGGAAACACCGTTCTTTTGTTGTCAGCACACTTACGTTTCCTGCTGTCTTAGAGACTCTAGAAAGCAAGAGTGTGCTTCTCGCTCTAAAGCAGAGTGTGATCCATGAATGAAAACTATGCTGTGTGTTTCCCTTCAGAAAAGTAGTTAAATCCCAGGCTCTATGTCTTCCTACAAGCAAGACTTCGTTTCAGGTAAAGGCAGTCACTTTTCAGCTCAAACGAACTACATCTTTCACGGAGCTCACACGTTTGTCATCTTAACAGACAAGCATTGGATGTTAGAGGACCAGTGCTTTGTATCAGTTTCAGAATCAGATTTCGACTAGATATGGTCCGTATATGTAGGAAACACCCTTCTTTTGTTCTCAGCAAACTCACGTTTCCTGCTGTCTTAGAGACTCTAGAAAGCAAGAGCATGCTTCTTGTTCTAACGCAGAGTGTGATCAATGGATGAGAACACTGCTGTGTGTTTCACTTCAGAAATGGAGTTAAATCCCAGGCTCTGAGTCTTCCTATAAGCAAGACTTCGTTTCAGGTAAGGGCAGTCAGTTTTGTGCTCAAACGAACTACATCGTTCACGAAGCTCACACGTTTCTCATCTTAAATGACAAGCATTGGATGTTAGAGGGACAGTGCTTTATGTCAGTTTCAGAAGCAGATTTGGACTACATATGGTCCATATGTGTAGGAAACACCGATCTTTTGTTCTGGGCACACTCACGTTTCCTGCTGTCTTAGAGACTCTAGAAAGCAAGAGCGTGCTTCTCGCTCTAAAACAGAGTGTGATCCAAGGATGTGACTATGCTGTGTGTTTCAATTCAGAAATGGACTTAAATCCCATGCTCTGTGTCTCCCTACAAGCAAGACTTCGTTTCAGGTAAGGGCAGACACTTTTCTGCTCAAAGGAACTACATCGTTCACGAAGCTCACACTTTTCTCATCTTAACTGACAAGCATTGGATGTTAGAGGACCAGTGCTTTGTATCTGTTTCAGAAGCAGAGTTGGACTAGATATGGTCCCTATGTGTAGGAAACACCGTTCTTTTGTTCTCAGCACACTCACGTTTCCTGCTGTCTTAGAGACTTTAGAAAGCAAGAGTTGCTTCTCGCTCTAAAGCACAGTGTGATCCATGGATGAGAACACTGCTGTGTGTTTCACATCAGAAATGGAGTTAAATCCCAGGCACTGAGTCTTCCTACAAGCAAGACTTCGTTTCAGGTAAGGGCAGTCACTTTTCTGCTCAAACGAACTACATCGTTAACTGAGCTCACACGTTTCTCATCTTAGCTGACAAGCATTGGAAGTTAGATGGTAAGTGCTTTGTATCATTTTCAGAAGCAGATTTGGACTAGATATGGTCCATATGTGTAGGAAACACCGTTCTTTTGTTCTGGGCACACTCAGATTTCCTGCTGTCTTAGAGACTCTAGAAAGCAAGAGCGTGCTTCTCGCTCTAAAACAGAGTGTGATCCATGGATGAGACTATGCTGTGTGTTTCACTTCAAATGGAGTTAAATCCCATGCTCTATATCTCCCTATAAGCAAGACTTCGTTTCAGGTAAGGGCAGACACTTTTCTGCTCAAAGGAACTATATCGTTCACGAAGGTCACACGTTTCTCATCTTAACTGACAAGCATTGGATGTTGGAGGACCAGTGCTTTGTATCAGTTTCAGAAGAAGAGTTGGACTACATATGGTCCGTATGTGTAGGAAACACCGTTCTTTTGTTCTCAGCACACTCACGTTTCCTGCTGTCTTAGAGTCTCTAGAAAGCAAGAGCGTGCTTCTCGCTCTAAATCAGAGTGTGATCCATGGATGAGAACTATGCTATGTGTTTGCCTTCAGAAATGGAGTTAAATCCCAGGCTCTGAGTCTTCCTACAAGCAAGACTTCGTTTCAGGTAAGGGCAGTCACTTTTCTGCTCAAACGAACTACATCGTTAACTGAGCTCACACGTTTCTCATCTGAACTGACAAGCATTGGAAGTTAGAGGGTCAGTGCTTTGTATCAGTTTCAGAAGCAGATTTGGACTAGATATGGTCCATAGGTGTAGGAAACACCGTTCTTTTGTTCTCAGCACACTCACGTTTCCTGCTGTCTTAGAGACTTTAGAAAGCAAGAGTTGCTTCTCGCTCTAAAGCACAGTGTGATCCATGGATGAGAACACTGCTGTGTGTTTCACATCAGAAATGGAGTTAAATCCCAGGCTCTGAGTCTTCCTACAAGCAAGACTTCGTTTCAGGTAAGGGCAGTCACTTTTCTGCTCAAACTAACTACATCGTTCACTGAGCTCACACGTTTCTCATCTTAACTGACAAGCATTGGATGTTAGAGGACCAGTGCTTTGTATCAGTTTAAGAAAAAGAGTTGGACTAGATATGGTCCGTATGTGTAGGAAACACCGTTCTGTTGTTCTCAGCACACTCACGTTTCCTGCTGTCTTAGAGACTCTAGAAAGCAAGAGAGTGCTTCTCGCTCAAAAGCAGAGTGTGATCCATGGATGAGAACTATGCTATGTGTTTGCCTTCAGAAATGGAGTTAAATCCCAGGCTCTGAATCTTCCTACAAGCAAGACTTCGTTTCAGGTAAGGGCAGTCACTTTTCTGCTCAAACGAACTACATCGTTAACTGAGCTCACACGTTTCTCATCTTAACTGACAAGCATTGGAAGTTAGAGGGTAAGTGCTTTGTATCAGTTTCAGAAGCAGATTTCGACTAGATATGGTCCGTATATGTAGGAAACACCCTTCTTTTGTTCTCAGCAAACTCACGTTTCCTGCTGTCTTAGAGACTCTAGAAAGCAAGAGCATGCTTCTTGTTCTAAAGCAGAGTGTGATCAATGGATGAGAACACAGCTGTGTGTTTCACTTCAGAAATGGAGTTAAATCCCAGGCTCTGAGTCTTCCTATAAGCAAGACTTCGTTTCAGGTAAGGGCAGTCAGTTTTGTGCTCAAACGAACTACATCGTTCACGAAGCTCACACGTTTCTCATCTTAAATGACAAGCATTGGATGTTAGAGGGTCAGTGCTTTGTGTCAGTTTCAGAAGCAGATTTGCACTACATATGGTCCATATGTGTAGGAAACACCGATCTTTTGTTCTGGGCACACTCACGTTTCCTGCTGTCTTAGAGACTTTAGAAAGCAAGAGTTGCTTCTCACTCTAAAGCACAGTGTGATCCATGGATGAGAACACTGCTGTGTGTTTCACATCAGAAATTGAGTTAAATCCCAGGCTCTGAGTCTTCCTACAAGCAAGACTTCGTTTCAGGTAAGGGCAGTCACTTTTCTGCTCAAACTAACTACATCGTTAACTGAGCTCACATGTTTCTCATCTTAACTGACAAGCATTGGATGTTAGAGGACCAGTGCTTTGTATCAGTTTAAGAAAAAGAGTTGGACTAGATATGGTCCGTATGTGTAGGAAACACCGTTCTGTTGTTCTCAGCACACTCACGTTTCCTGCTGTCTTAGAGACTCTAGAAAGCAAGAGAGTGCTTCTTGCTCAAAAGCAGAGTGTGATCCATGGATGAGAACTATGCTATGTGTTTGCCTTCAGAAATGGAGTTAAATCCCAGGCTCTGAGTCTTCCTACAAGCAAGACTTCGTTTCAGGTAAGGGCAGTCACTTTTCTGCTCAAACGAACTACATCGTTAACTGAGCTCACACGTTTCTCATCTTAACTGACAAGCATTGGAAGTTAGAGGGTAAGTGCTTTGTATCAGTTTCAGAAGCAGATTTCGACTAGATATGGTCCGTATATGTAGGAAACACCCTTCTTTTGTTCTCAGCAAACTCACATTTCCTGCTGTATTAGAGACTCTAGAAAGCAAGAGCATGCTTCTTGTTCTAACGCAGAGTGTGATCAATGGATGAGAACACAGCTGTGTGTTTCACTTCAGAAATGGAGTTAAATCCCAGGCTCTGAGTCTTCCTATAAGCAAGACTTCGTTTCAGGTAAGGGCAGTCAGTTCTGTGCTCAAACGAACTACATCGTTCACGAAGCTCACACGTTTCTCATCTTAAATGACAAGCATTGGATGTTAGAGGGTCAGTGCTTTGTGTCAGTTTCAGAAGCAGATTTGCACTACATATGGTCCATATGTGTAGGAAACACCGATCTTTTGTTCTGGGCACACTCACGTTTCCTGCTGTCTTAGAGACTCTAGAAAGCAAGAGCGTGCTTCTCGCTCTAAAACAGAGTGTGATCCATGGATGAGACTATGCTGTCAGTTTCACTTCAGAAATGGAGTTAAATCCCATGCTCTGTGTCTCCCTACAAGCAAGACTTCGTTTCAGGTAAGGGCAGACACTTTTCTGCTCAAAGGAACTACATCGTTCACGAAGCTCACACGTTTCTCATCTTAACTGACAAGCATTGGATGTTAGAGGACCAGTGCTTTGTATCTGTTTCAGAAGCAGAGTTGCACTAGATATGGTCCCTATGTGTAGGAAACACCGTTCTTTTGTTCTCAGCACACTCACGTTTCCTGCTGTCTTAGAGACTTTAGAAAGCAAGAGTTGCTTCTCGCTCTAAAGCACAGTGTGATCCATGGATGAGAACACTGCTGTGTGTTTCACATCAGAAATGGAGTTAAATCCCAGGCTCTGAGTCTTCCTACAAGCAAGACTTCGTTTCAGGTAAGGGCAGTCACTTTTCAGCTCTAACGAACTACATCGTTAACTGAGCTCACACGTTTCTCATCTTAAATGACAAGCATTGGATGTTAGAGGACCAGTGCTTTGTATCAGTTTAAGAAGAAGAGTTGGACTAGATATGGTCCGTATGTGTAGGAAACACCGTTCTGTTGTTCTCAGCACACTCACGTTTCCTGCTGTCTTAGAGACTCTAGAAAGCAAGAGTGTGCTTCTCGCTCAAAAGCAGAGTGTGATCCATGGATGAGAACTATGCTATGTGTTTGCTTTCAGAAATGGAGTTAAATCCCAGGCTCTGAGTCTTCCTACAAGCAAGACTTCGTTTCAGGTAAGGGCAGTCACTTTTCTGCTCAAACGAACTACATCGTTAACTGAGCTCACACGTTTCTAATCTTAACTGACAAGCATTGGAAGTTCGAGGGTAATGCTTTGTGTCAGTTTCAGAAGCAGATTTGGACTACATATGGTCCATATGTGTAGGAAACACCGTTCTTTTGTTCTGGGCACACTCAGATTTCATGCTGTCTTAGAGACTCTAGAAAGCAAGAGCGTGCTTCTCGCTCTAAAGCAGAGTTTGATCCATGGATGAGAACACTGCTGTGTGTTTCACTTCAGAAATGGAGTTAAATCCCATGCTCTATGTCTCCCTACAAGCAAGACTTCGTTTCAGGTAAGGGCCGACACTTTTCTGCTCAACGGAACTACATCGTTCACGAAGCTCACACGTTTCTCATCTTTACTGACAAGCATTGGATGTTGGAGGAACAGTGCTTTGTATCAGTTTCAGAAGAAGAGTTGGACTACATATGGTCCGTATGTGTAGGAAACACCGTTCTTTTGTTCTCAGCAAACTCACGTTTCCTGCTGTCTTAGAGACTCTAGAAAGCAAGAGCGTGCTTCTTTCTAAAGCAGAGTTTGATCCATTGATGAGAACTATGCTGTGTGTTTCACATCAGAAATGGAGTTAAATCCCAGGCTATGAGTCTTCCCACAAGCAAGACTTCGTTTCAGGTAAGGGCAGTCACTTTTCTGCTCAAAAGGAACTACATCGTTCACGAAGCTCACACGTTTCTCATCTTAACTGACAAGCATTGGATGTTAGAGGACCAGTGCTTTGTACCAGTTTCAGAAGAAGAGATGGACTAGATATGGTCCGTATGTGTAGGAAACACCGTTCTTTTGTTGTCAGCACACTTACGTTTCCTGCTGTCTTAGAGACTCTAGAAAGCAAGAGTGTGCTTCTCGCTCTAAAGCAGAGTGTGATCCATGAATGAAAACTATGCTGTGTGTTTCCCTTCAGAAAAGTAGTTAAATCCCAGGCTCTATGTCTTCCTACAAGCAAGACTTCGTTTCAGGTAAGGGCAGTCACTATTCAGCTCAAACGAACTACATCTTTCACGGAGCTCACACGTTTGTCATCTTAACAGACAAGCATTGGATGTTAGAGGACCAGTGCTTTGTATCAGTTTCAGAATCAGATTTCGACTACATATGGTCCATATGTGTAGGAAACACCGATCTTTTGTTCTGGGCACACTCACGTTTCCTGCTGTCTTAGAGACTCTAGAAAGCAAGAGCGTGCTTCTCGCTCTAAAACAGAGTGTGATCCAAGGATGTGACTATGCTGTGTGTTTCACTTCAGAAATGGACTTAAATCCCATGCTCTGTGTCTCCCTACAAGCAAGACTTCGTTTCAGGTAAGGGCAGACACTTTTCTGCTCAAAGGAACTACATCGTTCACGAAGCTCACACTTTTCTCATCTTAACTGACAAGCATTGGATGTTAGAGGACCAGTGCTTTGTATCTGTTTCAGAAGCAGAGTTGGACTAGATATGGTCCCTATGTGTAGGAAACACCGTTCTTTTGTTCTCAGCACACTCACGTTTCCTGCTGTCTTAGAGACTTTAGAAAGCAAGAGTTGCTTCTCGCTCTAAAGCACAGTGTGATCCATGGATGAGAACACTGCTGTGTGTTTCACATCAGAAATGGAGTTAAATCCCAGGCACTGAGTCTTCCTACAAGCAAGACTTCGTTTCAGGTAAGGGCAGTCAGTTTTCTGCTCAAACGAACTCCATCTTTCACGAAGCTCACACGTTTCTCATCTTAACTGACAAGCATTGGATGTTAGAGGACCAGTGCTTTGTATCAGCTTAAGAAGAAGAGTTGGACTAGATATGGTCCTTATGTGTAGGAAACACCGTTCTTTTGTTCTCAGCACACTCACGTTTCCTGCTGTCTTAGAGACTCTAGAAAGCAAGAGCGTGCTTCTCGCTCAAAAGCAGAGTGTGATCCATGGATGAGAACTATGCTATGTGTTTGCCTTCAGAAATGGAGTTAAATCCCAGGCTCTGAGTCTTCCTACAAGCAAGACTTCGTTTCAGGTAAGGGCAGTCACTTTTCTGCTCAAACGAACTACATCGTTAACTGAGCTCACACGTTTCTCATCTGAACTGACAAGCATTGGAAGTTAGAGGGTCAGTGCTTTGTATCAGTTTCAGAAGCAGATTTGGACTAGATATGGTCCATAGGTGTAGGAAATACCGTTCTTTTGTTCTCAGCACCCTCACGTTTCCTGCTGTCTTAGAGACTTTAGAAAGCAAGAGTTGCTTCTCGCTCTAAAGCACAGTGTGATCCATGGATGAGAACACTGCTGTGTGTTTCACATCAGAAATGGAGTTAAATCCCAGGCTCTGAGTCTTCCTACAAGCAAGACTTCGTTTCAGGTAAGGGCAGTCACTTTTCAGCTCAAACGAACTACATCGTTCACTGAGCTCACACGTTTCTCATCTTAACTGACAAGCATTGGATGTTAGAGGACCAGTGCTTTGTATCAGTTTAAGAAGAAGAGTTGGACTAGATATGGTCCGTATGTGTAGGAAACACCGTTCTGTTGTTCTCAGCACACTCACGTTTCCTGCTGTCTTAGAGACTCTAGAAAGCAAGAGCGTGCTTCTCGCTCTAAAGCAGAGTTTGATCCATGGATGAGAACACTGCTGTGTGTTTCACTTCAGAAATGGAGTTAAATCCCATGCTCTATGTCTCCCTACAAGCAAGACTTCGTTTCAGGTAAGGGCCGACACTTTTCTGCTCAACGGAACTACATCGTTCACGAAGCTCACACGTTTCTCATCTTTACTGACAAGCATTGGATGTTGGAGGAACAGTGCTTTGTATCAGTTTCAGAAGTAGAGTTGGACTACATATGGTCCGTATGTGTAGGAAACACCGTTCTTTTGTTCTCAGCACACTCACGTTTCCTGCTGTCTTAGAGACTCTAGAAAGCAAGAGCGTGCTTCTTTCTAAAGCAGAGTGTGATCCATTGATGAGAACTATGCTGTGTGTTTCACATCAGAAATGGAGTTAAATCCCAGGCTATGAGTCTTCCCACAAGCAAGACTTCGTTTCAGGTAAGGGCAGTCACTTTTCTGCTCAAAAGGAACTACATCGTTCACGAAGCTCACACGTTTCTCATCTTAACTGACAAGCATTGGATGTTAGAGGACCAGTGCTTTGTATCAGTTTCAGAAGAAGAGATGGACTAGATATGGTCCGTATGTGTAGGAAACACCGTTCTTTTGTTGTCAGCACACTTACGTTTCCTGCTGTCTTAGAGACTCTAGAAAGCAAGAGTGTGCTTCTCGCTCTAAAGCAGAGTGTGATCCATGAATGAAAACTATGCTGTGTGTTTCCCTTCAGAAAAGTAGTTAAATCCCAGGCTCTATGTCTTCCTACAAGCAAGACTTCGTTTCAGGTAAAGGCAGTCACTTTTCAGCTCAAACGAACTACATCTTTCACGGAGCTCACACGTTTGTCATCTTAACAGACAAGCATTGGATGTTAGAGGACCAGTGCTTTGTATCAGTTTCAGAATCAGATTTCGACTAGATATGGTCCGTATATGTAGGAAACACCCTTCTTTTGTTCTCAGCAAACTCACGTTTCCTGCTGTCTTAGAGACTCTAGAAAGCAAGAGCATGCTTCTTGTTCTAACGCAGAGTGTGATCAATGGATGAGAACACTGCTGTGTGTTTCACTTCAGAAATGGAGTTAAATCCCAGGCTCTGAGTCTTCCTATAAGCAAGACTTCGTTTCAGGTAAGGGCAGTCAGTTTTGTGCTCAAACGAACTACATCGTTCACGAAGCTCACACGTTTCTCATCTTAAATGACAAGCATTGGATGTTAGAGGGACAGTGCTTTATGTCAGTTTCAGAAGCAGATTTGGACTACATATGGTCCATATGTGTAGGAAACACCGATCTTTTGTTCTGGGCACACTCACGTTTCCTGCTGTCTTAGAGACTCTAGAAAGCAAGAGCGTGCTTCTCGCTCTAAAACAGAGTGTGATCCAAGGATGTGACTATGCTGTGTGTTTCAATTCAGAAATGGACTTAAATCCCATGCTCTGTGTCTCCCTACAAGCAAGACTTCGTTTCAGGTAAGGGCAGACACTTTTCTGCTCAAAGGAACTACATCGTTCACGAAGCTCACACTTTTCTCATCTTAACTGACAAGCATTGGATGTTAGAGGACCAGTGCTTTGTATCTGTTTCAGAAGCAGAGTTGGACTAGATATGGTCCCTATGTGTAGGAAACACCGTTCTTTTGTTCTCAGCACACTCACGTTTCCTGCTGTCTTAGAGACTTTAGAAAGCAAGAGTTGCTTCTCGCTCTAAAGCACAGTGTGATCCATGGATGAGAACACTGCTGTGTGTTTCACATCAGAAATGGAGTTAAATCCCAGGCACTGAGTCTTCCTAAAAGCAAGACTTCGTTTCAGGTAAGGGCAGTCACTTTTCTGCTCAAACTAACTACATCGTTAACTGAGCTCACACGTTTCTCATCTTAACTGACAAGCATTGGATGTTAGAGGACCAGTGCTTTGTATCAGCTTAAGAAGAAGAGTTGGACTAGATATGGTCCTTATGTGTAGGAAACACCGTTCTTTTGTTCTCAGCACACTCACGTTTCCTGCTGTCTTAGAGACTCTAGAAAGCAAGAGCGTGCTTCTCGCTCAAAAGCAGAGTGTGATCCATGGATGAGAACTATGCTATGTGTTTGCCTTCAGAAATGGAGTTAAATCCCAGGCTCTGAGTCTTCCTACAAGCAAGACTTCGTTTCAGGTAAGGGCAGTCACTTTTCTGCTCAAACGAACTACATCGTTAACTGAGCTCACACGTTTCTCATCTTAGCTGACAAGCATTGGAAGTTAGATGGTAAGTGCTTTGTATCATTTTCAGAAGCAGATTTGGACTAGATATGGTCCATATGTGTAGGAAACACCGTTCTTTTGTTCTGGGCACACTCAGATTTCCTGCTGTCTTAGAGACTCTAGAAAGCAAGAGCGTGCTTCTCGCTCTAAAACAGAGTGTGATCCATGGATGAGACTATGCTGTGTGTTTCACTTCAAATGGAGTTAAATCCCATGCTCTATATCTCCCTATAAGCAAGACTTCGTTTCAGGTAAGGGCAGACACTTTTCTGCTCAAAGGAACTATATCGTTCACGAAGGTCACACGTTTCTCATCTTAACTGACAAGCATTGGATGTTGGAGGACCAGTGCTTTGTATCAGTTTCAGAAGAAGAGTTGGACTACATATGGTCCGTATGTGTAGGAAACACCGTTCTTTTGTTCTCAGCACACTCACGTTTCCTGCTGTCTTAGAGTCTCTAGAAAGCAAGAGCGTGCTTCTCGCTCTAAATCAGAGTGTGATCCATGGATGAGAACTATGCTATGTGTTTGCCTTCAGAAATGGAGTTAAATCCCAGGCTCTGAGTCTTCCTACAAGCAAGACTTCGTTTCAGGTAAGGGCAGTCACTTTTCTGCTCAAACGAACTACATCGTTAACTGAGCTCACACGTTTCTCATCTGAACTGACAAGCATTGGAAGTTAGAGGGTCAGTGCTTTGTATCAGTTTCAGAAGCAGATTTGGACTAGATATGGTCCATAGGTGTAGGAAACACCGTTCTTTTGTTCTCAGCACACTCACGTTTCCTGCTGTCTTAGAGACTTTAGAAAGCAAGAGTTGCTTCTCGCTCTAAAGCACAGTGTGATCCATGGATGAGAACACTGCTGTGTGTTTCACATCAGAAATGGAGTTAAATCCCAGGCTCTGAGTCTTCCTACAAGCAAGACTTCGTTTCAGGTAAGGGCAGTCACTTTTCTGCTCAAACTAACTACATCGTTCACTGAGCTCACACGTTTCTCATCTTAACTGACAAGCATTGGATGTTAGAGGACCAGTGCTTTGTATCAGTTTAAGAAAAAGAGTTGGACTAGATATGGTCCGTATGTGTAGGAAACACCGTTCTGTTGTTCTCAGCACACTCACGTTTCCTGCTGTCTTAGAGACTCTAGAAAGCAAGAGAGTGCTTCTCGCTCAAAAGCAGAGTGTGATCCATGGATGAGAACTATGCTATGTGTTTGCCTTCAGAAATGGAGTTAAATCCCAGGCTCTGAATCTTCCTACAAGCAAGACTTCGTTTCAGGTAAGGGCAGTCACTTTTCTGCTCAAACGAACTACATCGTTAACTGAGCTCACACGTTTCTCATCTTAACTGACAAGCATTGGAAGTTAGAGGGTAAGTGCTTTGTATCAGTTTCAGAAGCAGATTTCGACTAGATATGGTCCGTATATGTAGGAAACACCCTTCTTTTGTTCTCAGCAAACTCACGTTTCCTGCTGTCTTAGAGACTCTAGAAAGCAAGAGCATGCTTCTTGTTCTAAAGCAGAGTGTGATCAATGGATGAGAACACAGCTGTGTGTTTCACTTCAGAAATGGAGTTAAATCCCAGGCTCTGAGTCTTCCTATAAGCAAGACTTCGTTTCAGGTAAGGGCAGTCAGTTTTGTGCTCAAACGAACTACATCGTTCACGAAGCTCACACGTTTCTCATCTTAAATGACAAGCATTGGATGTTAGAGGGTCAGTGCTTTGTGTCAGTTTCAGAAGCAGATTTGCACTACATATGGTCCATATGTGTAGGAAACACCGATCTTTTGTTCTGGGCACACTCACGTTTCCTGCTGTCTTAGAGACTTTAGAAAGCAAGAGTTGCTTCTCACTCTAAAGCACAGTGTGATCCATGGATGAGAACACTGCTGTGTGTTTCACATCAGAAATTGAGTTAAATCCCAGGCTCTGAGTCTTCCTACAAGCAAGACTTCGTTTCAGGTAAGGGCAGTCACTTTTCTGCTCAAACTAACTACATCGTTAACTGAGCTCACATGTTTCTCATCTTAACTGACAAGCATTGGATGTTAGAGGACCAGTGCTTTGTATCAGTTTAAGAAAAAGAGTTGGACTAGATATGGTCCGTATGTGTAGGAAACACCGTTCTGTTGTTCTCAGCACACTCACGTTTCCTGCTGTCTTAGAGACTCTAGAAAGCAAGAGAGTGCTTCTTGCTCAAAAGCAGAGTGTGATCCATGGATGAGAACTATGCTATGTGTTTGCCTTCAGAAATGGAGTTAAATCCCAGGCTCTGAGTCTTCCTACAAGCAAGACTTCGTTTCAGGTAAGGGCAGTCACTTTTCTGCTCAAACGAACTACATCGTTAACTGAGCTCACACGTTTCTCATCTTAACTGACAAGCATTGGAAGTTAGAGGGTAAGTGCTTTGTATCAGTTTCAGAAGCAGATTTCGACTAGATATGGTCCGTATATGTAGGAAACACCCTTCTTTTGTTCTCAGCAAACTCACGTTTCCTGCTGTATTAGAGACTCTAGAAAGCAAGAGCATGCTTCTTGTTCTAACGCAGAGTGTGATCAATGGATGAGAACACAGCTGTGTGTTTCACTTCAGAAATGGAGTTAAATCCCAGGCTCTGAGTCTTCCTATAAGCAAGACTTCGTTTCAGGTAAGGGCAGTCAGTTTTGTGCTCAAACGAACTACATCGTTCACGAAGCTCACACGTTTCTCATCTTAAATGACAAGCATTGGATGTTAGAGGGTCAGTGCTTTGTGTCAGTTTCAGAAGCAGATTTGCACTACATATGGTCCATATGTGTAGGAAACACCGATCTTTTGTTCTGGGCACACTCACGTTTCCTGCTGTCTTAGAGACTCTAGAAAGCAAGAGCGTGCTTCTTGTTCCCAAGCAGAGTGTGATCAATGGATGAGAACACTGCTGTGTGTTTCACTTCAGAAATGGAGTTAAATCCCATACTCTGTGTCTCCCTACAAGCAAGACTTCGTTTCAGGTAAGGGCAGACACTTTAATGCTCAAACGAACTACATCGATCATGAAGCTCACACTTTTCTCATCTTAACTGACAAGAATTGGATGTTAGAGGACCAGTGCTTTGTATCAGTTTAAGAAGAAGAGTTGGACTAGATATGGTCCTTATGTGTAGGAAACACCGTTCTTTTGTTCTCAGCACACTCACGTTTCCTATTGTCTTAGAGACTCTAAAAAGCAAGAGCGTGCTTCTCGCTCAAAAGCAGAGTGTGATCCATGGATGAGAACTATGCTATGTGTTTGCCTTCAGAAATGGAGTTAAATCCCAGGCTCTGAGTCTTCCTACAAGCAAGACTTTGTTTCAGGTAAGGGCAGTCAGTTTTGTGCTCAAACGAACTACATCGTTCACGCAGCTCACAAGTTTCTCATCTTAACTGACAAGAATTGGATGTTAGAGGGTTAGTGCTTTGTATCAGTTTCAGAAGCAGATTTGGACTACATATGGTCCATATGTGTAGGAAACACCGATCTTTTGTTCTGGGCACACTCACGTTTCCTGCTGTCTTAGAGACTCTAGAAAGCAAGAGCGTGCTTCTCGCTCTAAAACAGAGTGTGATCCATGGATGAGACTATGCTGTGTGTTTCACTTCAGAAATGGAGTTAATTCCCATGCTCTGTGTCTCCCTACAACAAGACTTCGTTTCAGGTAAGGGCAGACACTTTTCTGCTCAAAGGAACTACATCGTTCACGAAGCTCACACGTTTCTCATCTTAACTGACAAGCATTGGATGTTAGAGGACCACTGCTTTGTATCTGTTTCAGAAGCAGAGTTGGACTAGATATGGTCCCTATGTGTAGGAAACACCGTTCTTTTGTTCTCAGCACACTCACGTTTCCTGCTGTCTTAGAGACTTTAGAAAGCAAGTGTTGCTTCTCGCTCTAAAGCACAGTGTGATCCATGGATGAGAACACTGCTGTGTGTTTCACATCAGAAATGGAGTTAAATCCCACGCTCTGAGTCTTCCCACAAGCAAGACTTCATTTCAGGTAAGGGCAGTCACTTTTCAGCTCAAAAGAACTACATCGTTCACGGTGCTCACACGTTTCTCATCTTAACTGACAAGCATTGGATGTTAGAGGACCAGTGCTTTGTATCAGTTTCAGAAGAAGAGTTGGACTAGATATGGTCCGTATGTGTAGGAAACACCGTTCTTTTGTTCTCAGCACACTCACGTTTCCTGCTGTCTTAGAGACTCTAGAAAGCAAGAGCGTGCTTCTTTCTAAAGCAGAGTGTGATCCATTGATGAGAACTATGCTGTGTGTTTGCCTTCAGAAATGGAGTTAAATCCCAAGCTCTGAGTCTTCCTACAAGCAAGACTTCGTTTCAGGTAAGGGCAGTCACTTTTATGCTCAAACGAACTACATCGTTCACTGAGCTCACACGTTTCTCATCTTAACTGACAAGCATTGGAAGTTAGAGGCTCAGTGCTTTGTATCAGTTTCAGAAGCAGATTTGGACTAGATATGGTCCATATGTGTAGGAAACACCGTTGTTTTGTTCTGGGCACACTCAGATTTCCTGCTGTCTTAGAGACTCTAGAAAGCAAGAGTGTGCTTCTCGCTCTAAAGAAGAGTGTGATCCATGGATGAAAACTATGCTGTGTGTTTCCCTTCAGAAAAGTAGTTAAATCCCAGGCTCTATGACTTTCTACAAGCAAGACGTCGTTTCAAGAAAGGGCAGACACTTTTCAGCTCAAACGAACTACATCTTACACGGAACTCACACGTTTCTCATCTTAACTGACAAGCATTGGATGTTAGAGGACCAGTGCTTTGTTTCAGTTTAAGAAGAAGAGTTGGACTAGATATGGTCCGTATGTGTAGGAAACACCGTTCTTTTGTTCTCAGCACACTCACGTTTCCTGCTGTCTTAGAGTCTCTAGAAAGCAAGAGCGTGCTTCTCGCTCTAGAGCAGAGTGTGATCCATGGATGAGAACACTGCTGTGTGTTTCACATCAGAAATGGAGTTAAATCCCAGGCTCTGAGTCTTCCCACAAGCAAGACTTCGTTTCAGGTAAGGGCAGTCACTTTTCTGCTCAAACGAACTACATCGTTCACGAAGCTCACACGTTTCTCATCTTAACTGACAAGCATTGGATGTTAGAGTACCAGTGCTTTGTATCAGTTTCAGAAGAAGAGATGGACTAGATATGGTCCGTATGTGTAGGAAACACCGTTCTTTTGTTCTCAGCACACTCACGTTTCCTGCTGTCTTAGAGACTCTAGAAAGCAAGAGCGTGCTTCTCGCTCTAAATCAGAGTTTGATCCATGGATGAGAACTATGCTATGTGTTTCCCTTCAGAAAAGTAGTTAAATCCCAGGCTCTATGTCTTCCTACAAGCAAGACTTCGTTTCAGGTAAGGGCAGTCACTTTTCAGCTCAATAGAACTACATCTTTCACGGAACTCACACGTTTCTCATCTTAACTGACAAGCATTGGATGTTAGAGGACCAGTGCTTTGTATCAGTTTCAGAAGAAGAGTTGGACTAGATATGGTCCGTATGTGTAGGAAACACCATTCTTTTGTTCTCAGCACACTCACGTTTCCTGCTGTCTTAGAGACTCTAGAAAGAAAGAGCGTGCTTCTTTCTAAAGCAGAGTGTGATCCATTGATGAGAACTATGCTGTGTGTTTGCCTTCAGAAATGGAGTTAAATCCCAAGCTCTGAGTCTTCCTACAAGCAAGACTTCGTTTCAGGTAAGGGCAGTCACTTTTATGCTCAAACGAACTACATCGTTCACTGAGCTCACACATATCTCATCTTAACTGACAAGCATTGGAAGTTAGAGGGTCAGTGCTTTGTATCAGTTTCAGAAGCAGATTTGGACTAGATATGGTCCATATGTGTAGGAAACACCGTTGTTTTGTTCTGGGCACACTCAGATTTCCTGCAGTCTTAGAGACTCTAGAAAGCAAGAGTGTGCTTCTCGCTCTAAAGCAGAGTGTGATCCATGGATGAGACTATGCTGTGTGTTTCACTTCAAATGGAGTTAAATCCCATGCTCTATGTCTCCCTACAAGCAAGACTTCGTTTCAGGTAAGGGCAGACACTTTTCTGCTCAAAGGAACTACATTGTTCACGAAGGTCACACGTTTCTCATCTTAACTGACAAGCATTGGATGTTAGAGGACGAGTGCTTTGTATCTGTTTCAGAAGCAGAGTTGGACTAGATATGGTCCCTAGGTGTAGGAAACACCGTTCTTTTGTTCTCAGCACACTCACGTTTCCTGCTGTATTAGAGACTTTAGAAAGCAAGAGCGTGCTTCTCGCTCTAAAGCAGAGTGTGATCCATGGAGGAGAACACTGCTGTGTGTTTCACATCAGAAATGGAGTTAAATCCCAGGCTCTGAGTCTTCCCACAAGCAAGACTTCGTTTCAGGTAAGGGCAGTCACTTTTCTGCTCAAACGAACTACATCGTTCACGAAGCTCACACGTTTCTCATCTTAACAGACAAGCATTGGATGTTAGAGGACCAGTGCTTTGTTTCAGTTTCAGAAGAAGAGATGGACTAGATATGGTCCGTATGTGTAGGAAACACCGTTCTTTTGTTCTCAGCACCCTCACGTTTCCTGCTGTCTTAGAGACTCTAAAAGCAAGAGCATGCTTCTCGCTCTAAATCAGAGTGTGATCCATGGATGAGAACTATGCTATGTGGTTCCCTTCAGAAAAGTAGTTAAATCCCAGGCTCTATGTCTTCCTACAAGCAAGACTTCGTTTCAGGTAAGGGCAGTCACTTTTCAGCTCAAAAGAACTACATCGTTCACGGAGCTCACACGTTTCTCATCTTAAGTGACAAGCATTGGATGTTAGAGGACCAGTGCTTTGTATCAGTTTCAGAAGAAGAGTTGGACTAGATATGGTCCGTATGTGTAGGAAACACCGTTCTTTTGTTCTCAGCACACTCACGTTTCCTGCTGTTTTAGAGAATCTAGAAAGCAAGAGCGTGCTTCTTTCTAAAGCAGAGTGTGATCCATTGATGAGAACTATGCTGTGTGTTTGCCTTCAGAAATGGAGTTAAATCCCAAGCTCTGAGTCTTCCTACAAGCAAGACTTCGTTTCAGGTAAGGGCAGTCACTTTTATGCTCAAACGAACTACATCGTTCACTGAGCTCACACGTTTCTCATCTTAACTGACAAGCATTGGAAGTTAGAGGCTCAGTGCTTTGTATCAGTTTCAGAAGCAGATTTGGACTAGATATGGTCCATATGTGTAGGAAACACTGTTGTTTTGTTCTGGGCACACTCAGATTTCCTGCAGTCTTAGAGACTCTAGAAAGCAAGAGTGTGCTTCTCGCTCTAAAGAAGAGTGTGATCCATGGATGAAAACTATGCTGTGTGTTTCCCTTCAGAAAAGTAGTTAAATCCCAGGCTCTATGACTTTCTACAAGCAAGACGTCGTTTCAAGAAAGGGCAGACACTTTTCAGCTCAAACGAACTACATCTTACACGGAACTCACACGTTTCTCATCTTAACTGACAAGCATTGGATGTTAGAGGACCAGTGCTTTGTTTCAGTTTAAGAAGAAGAGTTGGACTAGATATGGTCCGTATGTGTAGGAAACACCGTTCTTTTGTTCTCAGCACACTCACGTTTCCTGCTGTCTTAGAGACTCTAGAAAGCAAGAGCGTGCTTCTCGCTCTAGAGCAGAGTGTGATCCATGGATGAGAACACTGCTGTGTGTTTCACATCAGAAATGGAGTTAAATCCCAGGCTCTGAGTCTTCCCACAAGCAAGACTTCGTTTCAGGTAAGGGCAGTCACTTTTCTGCTCAAACGAACTACATCGTTCACGAAGCTCACACGTTTCTCATCTTAACTGACAAGCATTGGATGTTAGAGTACCAGTGCTTTGTATCAGTTTCAGAAGAAGAGATGGACTAGATATGGTCCGTATGTGTAGGAAACACCGTTCTTTTGTTCTCAGCACACTCACGTTTCCTGCTGTCTTAGAGACTCTAGAAAGCAAGAGCGTGCTTCTCGCTCTAAATCAGAGTTTGATCCATGGATGAGAACTATGCTATGTGTTTCCCTTCAGAAAAGTAGTTAAATCCCAGGCTCTATGTCTTCCTACAAGCAAGACTTCGTTTCAGGTAAGGGCAGTCACTTTTCAGCTCAATAGAACTACATCTTTCACGGAACTCACACGTTTCTCATCTTAACTGACAAGCATTGGATGTTAGAGGACCAGTGCTTTGTATCAGTTTCAGAAGAAGAGTTGGACTAGATATGGTCCGTATGTGTAGGAAACACCATTCTTTTGTTCTCAGCACACTCACGTTTCCTGCTGTCTTAGAGACTCTAGAAAGAAAGAGCGTGCTTCTTTCTAAAGCAGAGTGTGATCCATTGATGAGAACTATGCTGTGTGTTTGCCTTCAGAAATGGAGTTAAATCCCAAGCTCTGAGTCTTCCTACAAGCAAGACTTCGTTTCAGGTAAGGGCAGTCACTTTTATGCTCAAACGAACTACATCGTTCACTGAGCTCACACATATCTCATCTTAACTGACAAGCATTGGAAGTTAGAGGGTCAGTGCTTTGTATCAGTTTCAGAAGCAGATTTGGACTAGATATGGTCCATATGTGTAGGAAACACCGTTGTTTTGTTCTGGGCACACTCAGATTTCCTGCAGTCTTAGAGACTCTAGAAAGCAAGAGTGTGCTTCTCGCTCTAAAGCAGAGTGTGATCCATGGATAAGACTATGCTGTGTGTTTCACTTCAAATGGAGTTAAATCCCATGCTCTATGTCTCCCTACAAGCAAGACTTCGTTTCAGGTAAGGGCAGACACTTTTCTGCTCAAAGGAACTACATTGTTCACGAAGGTCACACGTTTCTCATCTTAACTGACAAGCATTGGATGTTAGAGGACGAGTGCTTTGTATCTGTTTCAGAAGCAGAGTTGGACTAGATATGGTCCCTAGGTGTAGGAAACACCGTTCTTTTGTTCTCAGCACACTCACGTTTCCTGCTGTATTAGAGACTTTAGAAAGCAAGAGCGTGCTTCTCGCTCTAAAGCAGAGTGTGATCCATGGAGGAGAACACTGCTGTGTGTTTCACATCAGAAATGGAGTTAAATCCCAGGCTCTGAGTCTTCCCACAAGCAAGACTTCGTTTCAGGTAAGGGCAGTCACTTTTCTGCTCAAACGAACTACATCGTTCACGAAGCTCACACGTTTCTCATCTTAACAGACAAGCATTGGATGTTAGAGGACCAGTGCTTTGTTTCAGTTTCAGAAGAAGAGATGGACTAGATATGGTCCGTATGTGTAGGAAACACCGTTCTTTTGTTCTCAGCACCCTCACGTTTCCTGCTGTCTTAGAGACTCTAAAAGCAAGAGCATGCTTCTCGCTCTAAATCAGAGTGTGATCCATGGATGAGAACTATGCTATGTGGTTCCCTTCAGAAAAGTAGTTAAATCCCAGGCTCTATGTCTTCCTACAAGCAAGACTTCGTTTCAGGTAAGGGCAGTCACTTTTCAGCTCAAAAGAACTACATCGTTCACGGAGCTCACACGTTTCTCATCTTAAGTGACAAGCATTGGATGTTAGAGGACCAGTGCTTTGTATCAGTTTCAGAAGAAGAGTTGGACTAGATATGGTCCGTATGTGTAGGAAACACCGTTCTTTTGTTCTCAGCACACTCACGTTTCCTGCTGTTTTAGAGAATCTAGAAAGCAAGAGCGTGCTTCTTTCTAAAGCAGAGTGTGATCCATTGATGAGAACTATGCTGTGTGTTTGCCTTCAGAAATGGAGTTAAATCCCAAGCTCTGAGTCTTCCTACAAGCAAGACTTCGTTTCAGGTAAGGGCAGTCACTTTTATGCTCAAACGAACTACATCGTTCACTGAGCTCACACGTTTCTCATCTTAACTGACAAGCATTGGAAGTTAGAGGCTCAGTGCTTTGTATCAGTTTCAGAAGCAGATTTGGACTAGATATGGTCCATATGTGTAGGAAACACTGTTGTTTTGTTCTGGGCACACTCAGATTTCCTGCAGTCTTAGAGACTCTAGAAAGCAAGAGTGTGCTTCTCGCTCTAAAGAAGAGTGTGATCCATGGATGAAAACTATGCTGTGTGTTTCCCTTCAGAAAAGTAGTTAAATCCCAGGCTCTATGACTTTCTACAAGCAAGACGTCGTTTCAAGAAAGGGCAGACACTTTTCAGCTCAAACGAACTACATCTTACACGGAACTCACACGTTTCTCATCTTAACTGACAAGCATTGGATGTTAGAGGACCAGTGCTTTGTTTCAGTTTAAGAAGAAGAGTTGGACTAGATATGGTCCGTATGTGTAGGAAACACCGTTCTTTTGTTCTCAGCACACTCACGTTTCCTGCTGTCTTAGAGACTCTAGAAAGCAAGAGCGTGCTTCTCGCTCTAGAGCAGAGTGTGATCCATGGATGAGAACACTGCTGTGTGTTTCACATCAGAAATGGAGTTAAATCCCAGGCTCTGAGTCTTCCCACAAGCAAGACTTCGTTTCAGGTAAGGGCAGTCACTTTTCTGCTCAAACGAACTACATCGTTCACGAAGCTCACACGTTTCTCATCTTAACTGACAAGCATTGGATGTTAGAGTACCAGTGCTTTGTATCAGTTTCAGAAGAAGAGATGGACTAGATATGGTCCGTATGTGTAGGAAACACCGTTCTTTTGTTCTCAGCACACTCACGTTTCCTGCTGTCTTAGAGACTCTAGAAAGCAAGAGCGTGCTTCTCGCTCTAAATCAGAGTTTGATCCATGGATGAGAACTATGCTATGTGTTTCCCTTCAGAAAAGTAGTTAAATCCCAGGCTCTATGTCTTCCTACAAGCAAGACTTCGTTTCAGGTAAGGGCAGTCACTTTTCAGCTCAATAGAACTACATCTTTCACGGAACTCACACGTTTCTCATCTTAACTGACAAGCATTGGATGTTAGAGGACCAGTGCTTTGTATCAGTTTCAGAAGAAGAGTTGGACTAGATATGGTCCGTATGTGTAGGAAACACCATTCTTTTGTTCTCAGCACACTCACGTTTCCTGCTGTCTTAGAGACTCTAGAAAGAAAGAGCGTGCTTCTTTCTAAAGCAGAGTGTGATCCATTGATGAGAACTATGCTGTGTGTTTGCCTTCAGAAATGGAGTTAAATCCCAAGTCTGAGTCTTCCTACAAGCAAGACTTCGTTTCAGGTAAGGGCAGTCACTTTTATGCTCAAACGAACTACATCGTTCACTGAGCTCACACATATCATCTTAACTGACAAGCATTGGAAGTTAGAGGGTCAGTGCTTTGTATCAGTTTCAGAAGCAGATTTGGACTAGATATGGTCCATATGTGTAGGAAACACCGTTGTTTTGTTCTGGGCACACTCAGATTTCCTGCAGTCTTAGAGACTCTAGAAAGCAAGAGTGTGCTTCTCGCTCTAAAGCAGAGTGTGATCCATGGATGAGACTATGCTGTGTGTTTCACTTCAAATGGAGTTAAATCCCATGCTCTATGTCTCCCTACAAGCAAGACTTCGTTTCAGGTAAGGGCAGACACTTTTCTGCTCAAACGAACTACATCGTTCACGAAGCTCACACGTTTCTCATCTTAACAGACAAGCATTGGATGTTAGAGGACCAGTGCTTTGTTTCAGTTTCAGAAGAAGAGATGGACTAGATATGGTCCGTATGTGTAGGAAACACCGTTCTTTTGTTCTCAGCACCCTCACGTTTCCTGCTGTCTTAGAGACTCTAAAATCAAGAGCATGCTTCTCGCTCTAAATCAGAGTGTGATCCATGGATGAGAACTATGCTATGTGGTTCCCTTCAGAAAAGTAGTTAAATCCCAGGCTCTATGTCTTCCTACAAGCAAGACTTCGTTTCAGGTAAGGGCAGTCACTTTTCAGCTCAAAAGAACTACATCGTTCACGGAGCTCACACGTTTCTCATCTTAACTGACAAGCATTGGATGTTAGAGGACCAGTGCTTTGTATCAGTTTCAGAAGAAGAGTTGGACTAGATATGGTCCGTATGTGTAGGAAACACCGTTCTTTTGTTCTCAGCACACTCACGTTTCCTGCTGTTTTAGAGAATCTAGAAAGCAAGAGCGTGCTTCTTTCTAAAGCAGAGTGTGATCCATTGATGAGAACTATGCTGTGTGTTTGCCTTCAGAAATGGAGTTAAATCCCAAGCTCTGAGTCTTCCTACAAGCAAGACTTCGTTTCAGGTAAGGGCAGTCACTTTTATGCTCAAACGAACTACATCGTTCACTGAGCTCACACGTTTCTCATCTTAACTGACAAGCATTGGAAGTTAGAGGCTCAGTGCTTTGTATCAGTTTCAGAAGCAGATTTGGACTAGATATGGTCCATATGTGTAGGAAACACTGTTGTTTTGTTCTGGGCACACTCAGATTTCCTGCAGTCTTAGAGACTCTAGAAAGCAAGAGTGTGCTTCTCGCTCTAAAGAAGAGTGTGATCCATGGATGAAAACTATGCTGTGTGTTTCCCTTCAGAAAAGTAGTTAAATCCCAGGCCCTATGATTTCCTACAAGCAAGACTTCGTTTCAGGTAAGGGCAGTCACTTTTCAGCTCAAACGAACTACATCTTTCACGGAACTCACACGTTTCTCATCTTAACTGACAAGCATTGGATATTAGAGGACCAGTGCTTTGTATCAGTTTAAGAAGAAGAGTTGGACTAGATATGGTCCGTATGTGTAGGAAACACCGTTCTTTTGTTCTGGGCACATTCAGATTTCCTGCTGTCTTAGAGACTCTAGAAAGCAAGAGTGTGCTTCTCGCTCTAAAGCAGAGTGTGATCCATGGATGAAAACTATGCTGTGTGTTTCCCTTCAGAAAAGTAGTTAAATCCCAGGCTCTATGTCTTCCTACAAGCAAGACTTCGTTTCAGGTAAGGGCAGTCACTTTTCAGCTCAAACGAACTACATCTTTCACAGAACTCACACGTTTCTCATCTTAAATGACAAGCATTGGATGTTAGAGGACCAGTGCTTTGTATCACTTTCAAAAGAAGAGTTGGACTAGATATGGTCCGTATGTGTAGGAAACACCGTTCTTTTGTTCTCAGCACACTCACGTTTCCTGCTGTCTTAGAGACTCTAGAAAGCAAGAGCGTGCTTCTTTCTAAAGCAGAGTGTGATCCATTGATGAGAACTATGCTGTGTGTTTGCCTTCAGAAATGGAGTTAAATCCCAAGCTCTGAGTCTTCCTACAAGCAAGACTTCGTTTCAGGTAAGGGCAGTCACTTTTATGCTCAAACGAACTACATCGTTCACTGAGCTCACACATATCTCATCTTAACTGACAAGCATTGGATGTTAGAGGACCAGTGCTTTGTATCAGTTTCAGAAGAAGAGTTGGACTAGATATGGTCCGTATGTGTAGGAAACACCATTCTTTTGTTCTCAGCACACTCACGTTTCCTGCTGTCTTAGAGACTCTAGAAAGCAAGAGCGTGCTTCTTTCTAAAGCAGAGTGTGATCCATTGATGAGAACTATGCTGTGTGTTTGCCTTCAGAAATGGAGTTAAATCCCAAGCTCTGAGTCTTCCTACAAGCAAGACTTCGTTTCAGGTAAGGGCAGTCACTTTTATGCTCAAACGAACTACATCGTTCACTGAGCTCACACATATCTCATCTTAACTGACAAGCATTGGAAGTTAGAGGGTCAGTGCTTTGTATCAGTTTCAGAAGCAGATTTGGACTAGATATGGTCCATATGTGTAGGAAACACCGTTGTTTTGTTCTGGGCACACTCAGATTTCCTGCAGTCTTAGAGACTCTAGAAAGCAAGAGTGTGCTTCTCGCTCTAAAGAAGAGTGTGATCCATGGATGAGACTATGCTGTGTGTTTCACTTCAAATGGAGTTAAATCCCATGCTCTATGTCTCCCTACAAGCAAGACTTCGTTTCAGGTAAGGGCAGACACTTTTCTGCTCAAAGGAACTACATTGTTCACGAAGGTCACACGTTTCTCATCTTAACTGACAAGCATTGGATGTTAGAGGACCAGTGCTTTGTTTCAGTTTCAGAAGAAGAGATGGACTAGATATGGTCCGTATGTGTAGGAAACACCGTTCTTTTGTTCTCAGCACCCTCACGTTTCCTGCTGTCTTAGAGACTCTAAAAGCAAGAGCATGCTTCTCGCTCTAAATCAGAGTGTGATCCATGGATGAGAACTATGCTATGTGGTTCCCTTCAGAAAAGTAGTTGAATCCCAGGCTCTATGTCTTCCTACAAGCAAGACTTCGTTTCAGGTAAGGGCAGTCACTTTTCAGCTCAAAAGAACTACATCGTTCACGGAGCTCACACGTTTCTCATCTTAACTGACAAGCATTGGATGTTAGAGGACCAGTGCTTTGTATCAGTTTCAGAAGAAGAGTTGGACTACATATGGTCCGTATGTGTAGGAAACACCGTTCTTTTGTTCTCAGCACCCTCACGTTTCCTGCTGTCTTAGAGGCTCTAAAAGCAAGAGCATGCTTCTCGCTCTAAATCAGAGTGTGATCCATGGATGAGAACTATGCTATGTGGTTCCCTTCAGAAAAGTAGTTGAATCCCAGGCTCTATGTCTTCCTACAAGCAAGACTTCGTTTCAGGTAAGGGCAGTCACTTTTCAGCTCAAAAGAACTACATCGTTCACGGAGCTCACACGTTTCTCATCTTAACTGACAAGCATTGGATGTTAGAGGACCAGTGCTTTGTATCAGTTTCAGAAGAAGAGTTGGACTACATATGGTCCGTATGTGTAGGAAACACCGTTCTTTTGTTCTCAGCACACTCACGTTTCCTGCTGTCTTAGAGACTCTAGAAAGCAAGAGCGTGCTTCTTTCTAAAGCAGAGTGTGATCCATTGATGAGAACTATGCTGTGTGTTTGCCTTCAGAAATGGAGTTAAATCCCAAGCTCTGAGTCTTCCTACAAGCAAGACTTCGTTTCAGGTAAGGGCAGTCACTTTTATGCTCAAACGAACTACATCGTTCACTGAGCTCACACGTTTCTCATCTTAACTGACAAGCATTGGAAGTTAGAGGCTCAGTGCTTTGTATCAGTTTCAGAAGCAGATTTGGACTAGATATGGTCCATATGTGTAGGAAACACCGTTGTTTTGTTCTGGGCACACTCAGATTTCCTGCAGTCTTAGAGACTCTAGAAAGCAAGAGTGTGCTTCTCGCTCTAAAGAAGAGTGTGATCCATGGATGAAAACTATGCTGTGTGTTTCCCTTCAGAAAAGTAGTTAAATCCCAGGCTCTATGACTTCCTACAAGCAAGACTTCGTTTCAGGTAAGGGCAGTCACTTTTCAGCTCAAAAGAACTACATCGTTCACGGAGCTCACACGTTTCTCATCTTAACTGACAAGCATTGGATGTTAGAGGACCAGTGCTTTGTATCAGTTTCAGAAGAAGAGTTGGACTACATATGGTCCGTATGTGTAGGAAACACCGTTCTTTTGTTCTCAGCACCCTCACGTTTCCTGCTGTCTTAGAGGCTCTAAAAGCAAGAGCATGCTTCTCGCTCTAAATCAGAGTGTGATCCATGGATGAGAACTATGCTATGTGGTTCCCTTCAGAAAAGTAGTTGAATCCCAGGCTCTATGTCTTCCTACAAGCAAGACTTCGTTTCAGGTAAGGGCAGTCACTTTTCAGCTCAAAAGAACTACATCGTTCACGGAGCTCACACGTTTCTCATCTTAACTGACAAGCATTGGATGTTAGAGGACCAGTGCTTTGTATCAGTTTCAGAAGAAGAGTTGGACTACATATGGTCCGTATGTGTAGGAAACACCGTTCTTTTGTTCTCAGCACACTCACGTTTCCTGCTGTCTTAGAGACTCTAGAAAGCAAGAGCGTGCTTCTTTCTAAAGCAGAGTGTGATCCATTGATGAGAACTATGCTGTGTGTTTGCCTTCAGAAATGGAGTTAAATCCCAAGCTCTGAGTCTTCCTACAAGCAAGACTTCGTTTCAGGTAAGGGCAGTCACTTTTATGCTCAAACGAACTACATCGTTCACTGAGCTCACACGTTTCTCATCTTAACTGACAAGCATTGGAAGTTAGAGGCTCAGTGCTTTGTATCAGTTTCAGAAGCAGATTTGGACTAGATATGGTCCATATGTGTAGGAAACACCGTTGTTTTGTTCTGGGCACACTCAGATTTCCTGCAGTCTTAGAGACTCTAGAAAGCAAGAGTGTGCTTCTCGCTCTAAAGAAGAGTGTGATCCATGGATGAAAACTATGCTGTGTGTTTCCCTTCAGAAAAGTAGTTAAATCCCAGGCTCTATGACTTCCTACAAGCAAGACTTCGTTTCAGGTAAGGGCAGTCACTTTTCAGCTCAAACGAACTACATCTTTCACGGAACTCACACGTTTCTCATCTTAACTGACAAGCATTGGATGTTAGAGGACCAGTGCTTTGTATCAGTTTAAGAAGAAGAGTTGGACTAGATATGGTCCGTATGTGTAGGAAACACCGTTCTTTTGTTCTGGGCACACTCAGATTTCCTGCTGTCTTAGAGACTCTAGAAAGCAAGAGTGTGCTTCTCACTCTAAAGCAGAGTGTGATCCATGGATGAAAACTATGCTGTGTGTTTCCCTTCAGAAAGGTAGTTAAATCCCAGGCTCTATGTCTTCCTACAAGCAAGACTTCGTTTCAGGTAAGGGCAGTCACTTTTCAGCTCAAACGAACTACATCTTTCACAGAACTCACACGTTTCTCATCTTAAATGACAAGCATTGGATGTTAGAGGACCAGTGCTTTGTATCACTTTCAAAAGAAGAGTTGGACTAGATATGGTCCGTATGTGTAGGAAACACCGTTCTTTTGTTCTCAGCACACTCACGTTTCCTGCTGTCTTAGAGACTCTAGAAAGCAAGAGCGTGCTTCTTTCTAAAGCAGAGTGTGATCCATTGATGAGAACTATGCTGTGTGTTTGCCTTCAGAAATGGAGTTAAATCCCAAGCTCTGAGTCTTCCTACAAGCAAGACTTCGTTTCAGGTAAGGGCAGTCACTTTTATGCTCAAACGAACTACATCGTTCACTGAGCTCACACATATCTCATCTTAACTGACAAGCATTGGAAGTAAGAGGGTCAGTGCTTGTATCAGTTTCAGAAGCAGATTTGGACTAGATATGGTCCATATGTGTAGGAAACACCGTTGTTTTGTTCTGGGCACCATCAGATTTCCTGCAGTCTTAGAGACTCTAGAAAGCAAGAGTGTGCTTCTCGCTCTAAAGCAGAGTGTGATCCATGGATGAGACTATTCTGTGTGTTTCACTTCAAATGGAGTTAAATCCCATGCTCTATGTCTCCCTACAAGCAAGACTTCGTTTCAGGTAAGGGCAGACACTTTTCTGCTCAAAGGAACTACATTGTTCACGAAGGTCACACGTTTCTCATCTTAACTGACAAGCATTGGATGTTAGAGAACCAGTGCTTTGTATCTGTTTCAGAAGCAGAGTTGGACTAGATATGGTCCCTAGGTGTAGGAAATACCGTTCTTTTGTTCTCAGCACACTCACGTTTCCTGCTGTATTAGAGACTTTAGAAAGCAAGAGCGTGCTTCTCGCTCTAAAGCAGAGTGTGATCCATGGATGAGAACACTGCTGTGTGTTTCACATCAGAAATGGAGTTAAATCCCAGGCTCTGAGTCTTCCCACAAGCAAGACTTCTTTTCAGGTAAGGGCAGTCACTTTTCTGCTCAAACGAACTACATTGTTCACGAAGCTCACACGTTTCTCATCTTAACAGACAAGCATTGGATGTTAGAGGACCAGTGCTTTGTTTCAGTTTCAGAAGAAGAGATGGACTAGATATGGTCCGTATGGGTAAGAAACACCGTTCTTTTTTTCTCAGCACACTCACGTTTCCTGCTGTCTTAGAGACTCTAGAAAGCAAGAGCGTGCTTCTCGCACTAAATCAGAGTGTGATCAATGGATGAGAACTCTGCTATGTGTTTGCCTTCAGAAATGGAGTTAAATCCCAGGCTCTGAGTCTTCCTACAAGCAAGACTTCGTTTCAAGTAAGGGCAGTCACTTTTCTGCTCAAACGAACTACATCGTTAACTGAGCTCACACGTTTCTCATCTTAACGGACAAGCATTGGAAGTTAGAGGGTCAGTGCTTTGTATCAGTTTCAGAAGCAGATTTGGACTAGATATGGTCCAAATGTGTAGGAAACACCGTTCTTTTGTTCTGGGCACACTCAGATTTCCTGCTGTCTTAGAGACTCTAGAAAGCAAGAGTGTGCTTCTCGCTCTAAAGCAGAGTGTGATCCATGGATGAAAACTATGCTGTGTGTTTCCCTTCAGAAACGTAGTTAAATCCCAGGCTCTATGTCTTCCTACAAGCAAGACTTCGTTTCAGGTAAGGGCAGTCACTTTTCAGCTCAAACGAACTACATCTTTCACGGAGCTCACACGTTTCTCATCTTAACAGACAAGCATTGGATGTTAGAGGACCAGTGCTTTGTATCAGTTTTAGAAGCAGATTTCGACTATATATTGTCCGTATATGTAGGAAACACCCTTCTTTTGTTCTCAGAAAACTCATGTTGCCTGCTGTCTTAGAGACTCTAGAAAGCAAGAGCATGCTTCTTGTTCTAACGCAGAGTGTGATCAATGGATGAGAACACTGCTGTGTGTTTCACTTCAGAAATGGAGTTAAATCCCATGCTCTATGTCTCCCTACAAGCAAGACTTCGTTTCAGGTAAGGGCCGACACTTTTCTGCTCAGAGGAACTACAAGGTTCACGAAGCTCACACGTTTCTCATCTTAACTGACAAGCATTGGATGTTAGAGGACCAGTGCTTTGTATCTGTTTCCGAAGCAGAGTTGGACTAGATATGGTCCCTATGTGTAGGAAACACCAGTCTTTGTTCTCAGCACACTCACGTTTCCTGCTGTCTTAGAGACTTTAGAAAGCAAGAGCGTGCTTCTCGCTCTAAAGCAGAGTGTGATCCATGGATGAGAACACTGCTGTGTGTTACACATCAGAAATGGAGTTAAATACCAGGCTCTGAGTCTTCCCACAAGTAAGACTTAGTTTCAGGTAAGGGCAGTCACTTTAATGCTCAAACGAACTACATCGTTCATGAAGCTCACACTTTTCTCATCTTAACTGACAAGCATTGGATGTTAGAGTACCAGTGCTTTGTATCAGTTTCAGAAGCAGATTTGGACTAGATATGGTCCATATGTGTAGGAAACACCGTTGTTTTGTTCTGGGCACCCTCAGATTTCCTGCAGTCTTAGAGACTCTAGAAAGCAAGAGAGTGCTTCTTTCTAAAGCAGAGTGTGATCCATTGATGAGAACTATGCTGTGTGTTTGCCTTCAGAAATGGAGTTAAATCCCAGGCTCTGAGTCTTCCTACAAGCAAGACTTCGTTTCAGGTAAGTGCAGTCACTTTTATGCTCAAACGAACTACATCGTTCACTGAGCTCACACGTTTCTCATCTTAACTGACAAGCATTGGAAGTTAGAGGGTCAGTGCTTTGTATCAGTTTCAGAAGCAGATTTGGACTAGATATGGTCCATATGTGTAGGAAACACCGTTTTTTTTTTTTCTGGGCACACACAGATTTCCTGCTGTCTTAGAGACTCTAGAAAGCAAGAGTGTGCTTCTTGCCCTAAAGCAGAGTGTGATCCATGGATGAAAACTATGCTGTGTGTTTCCCTTCAGAAAAGTAGTTAAATCCCAGGCTCTATGTCTTCCTACAAGCAAGACTTCATTTCAGGTAAGGGCAGTCACTTTTCAGCTCAAAAGAACTACATCTTTCACGGAACTCACACGTTTCTCATCTTAACTGACAAGCATTGGATGTTAGAGTACCAGTGCTTTGTATCAGTTTCAGAAGAAGATGTGGACTAGATATGGTCCGTATGTGTAGGAAACACCGTTCTTTTGTTCTCAGCACACTCACGTTTCCTGCTGTCTTAGAGACTCTAGAAAGCAAGAGCGTGCTTCTCGCTCTAAATCAGAGTTTGATCCATGGATGAGAACTATGCTATGTGTTTCCCTTCAGAAAAGTAGTTAAATCCCAGGCTCTATGTCTTCCTACAAGCAAGACTTCGTTTCAGGTAAGGGCAGTCACTTTTCAGCTCAAAAGAACTACATCTTTCACGGAACTCACACGTTTCTCATCTTAACTGACCAGCATTGGATGTTAGAGGACCAGTGCTTTGTATCAGTTTCAGAAGAAGAGTTGGACTAGATATGGTTCGTATGTGTAGGAAACACCGTTGTTTTGTTCTGGGCACCCTCAGATTTCCTGCCTCCTTAGAGACTCTAGAAAGCAAGAGAGTGCTTCTTTCTAAAGCAGAGTGTGATCCATTGATGAGAACTATGCTGTGTGTTTGCCTTCAGAAATGGGGTTAAATCCCAAGCTCTGAGTCTTCCTACAAGCAAGACTTCGTTTCAGGTAAGGGCAGTCACTTTTATGCTCAAACGAACTACATCGTTCACTGAGCTCACACATATCTCATCTTAACTGACAAGCATTGGAAGTTAGAGGGTCAGTGCTTTGTATCAGTTTCAGAAGTAGATTTGGACTAGATATGGTCCATATGTGTAGGAAACACCGTTGTTTTGTTCTGGGCACACTCAGATTTCCTGCAGTCTTAGAGACTCTAGAAAGCAAGAGTGTGCTACTCGCTCTAAAGCAGAGTGTGATCCATGGATGAGACTATGCTGTGTGTTTCACTTCAAATGGAGTTAAATCCCATGCTCTATGTCTCCCTACAAGCAAGACTTTGTTTCAGGTAAGGGCAGACACTTTTCTGCTCAAAGGAACTACATTGTTCACGAAGGTCACACGTTTCTCATCTTAACTGACAAGCATTGGATGTTAGAGGAACAATGTTTTGTATCTGTTTCAGAAGCAGAGTTGGACTAGATATGGTCCCTAGGTGTAGGAAACACCGTTCTTTTGTTCTCAGCACACTCACGTTTCCTGCTGTCTTAGAGACTCTAGAAAGCAAGAGCGTGCTTCTCGCTCAAAAGTAGAGTGTGATCCATGGATGAGAACTATGCTATGTGTTTGCCTTCAGAAATGGAGTTAAATCCCAGGCTCTGAGTCTTCCTACAAGCAAGACTTCGTTTCAGGTAAGAGCAGTCACTTTTCTGCTCAAACGAACTACATCGTTAACTGAGCTCACACGTTTCTCATCTTAACTGACAAGCATTGGAAGTTAGAGGGTAAGTGCTTTTTATCAGTTTCAGAAGCAGATTTGGACTAGATATGGTCCATATGTGTAGGAAACACCGATCTTTTGTTCTGGGCACACTCATGTTTCCTGCTGTCTTAGAGACTCTAGAAAGCAAGAGCGTGCTTCTCGCTCTAAAACAGAGTGTGATCCATGGATGAGACTATGCTATGTGTTTCCCTTCAGAAAAGTAGTTAAATCCCAGGCTCTATGTCTTCCTACAAGCAAGACTTCGTTTCAGGTAAGGGCAGTCACTTTTCAGCTCAAAAGAACTACATCTTTCACGGAACTCACACGTTTCTCATCTTAACTGACAAGCATTGGATGTTAGAGGACCAGTGCTTTGTATCAGTTTCAGAAGAAGAGTTGGACTAGATATGGTTCGTATGTGTAGGAAACACCGTTCTTTTGTTCTCAGCACACTCACGTTTCCTGCTGTCTTAGAGACTCTAGAAAGCAAGAGCGTGCTTCTCGCTCTAAATCAGAGTTTGATCCATGGATGAGAACTATGCTATGTGTTTCCCTTCAGAAAAGTAGTTAAATCCCAGGCTCTATGTCTTCCTACAAGCAAGACTTCGTTTCAGGTAAGGGCAGTCACTTTTCAGCTCAAAAGAACTACATCTTTCACGGAACTCACACGTTTCTCATCTTAACTGACAAGCATTGGATGTTAGAGGACCAGTGCTTTGTATCAGTTTCAGAAGAAGAGTTGGACTAGATATGGTTCGTATGTGTAGGAAACACCGTTGTTTTGTTCTGGGCACCCTCAGATTTCCTGCCTCCTTAGAGACTCTAGAAAGCAAGAGAGTGATTCTTTCTAAAGCAGAGTGTGATCCATTGATGAGAACTATGCTGTGTGTTTGCCTTCAGAAATGGAGTTAAATCCCAAGCTCTGAGTCTTCCTACAAGCAAGACTTCGTTTCAGGTAAGGGCAGTCACTTTTATGCTCAAACGAACTACATCGTTCACTGAGCTCACACATAACTCATCTTAACTGACAAGCATTGGAAGTTAGAGGGTCAGTGCTTTGTATCAGTTTCAGAAGTAGATTTGGACTAGATATGGTCCATATGTGTAGGAAACACCGTTGTTTTGTTCTGGGCACACTCAGATTTCCTGCAGTCTTAGAGACTCTAGAAAGCAAGAGTGTGCTACTCGCTCTAAAGCAGAGTGTGATCCATGGATGAGACTATGCTGTGTGTTTCACTTCAAATGGAGTTAAATCCCATGCTCTATGTCTCCCTACAAGCAAGACTTCGTTTCAGGTAAGGGCAGACACTTTTCTGCTCAAAGGAACTACATTGTTCACGAAGGTCACACGTTTCTCATCTTAACTGACAAGCATTGGATGTTAGAGGACCAGTGTTTTGTATCTGTTTCAGAAGCAGAGTTGGACTAGATATGGTCCCTAGGTGTAGGAAACACCGTTCTTTTGTTCTCAGCACACTCACGTTTCCTGCTGTCTTAGAGACTCTAGAAAGCAAGAGCGTGCTTCTCGCTCATAAGTAGAGTGTGATCCATGGATGAGAACTATGCTATGTGTTTGCCTTCAGAAATGGAGTTAAATCCCAGGCTCTGAGTCTTCCTACAAGCAAGACTTCGTTTCAGGTAAGAGCAGTCACTTTTCTGCTCAAACGAACTACATCGTTAACTGAGCTCACACGTTTCTCATCTTAACTGACAAGCATTGGAAGTTAGAGGGTAAGTGCTTTTTATCAGTTTCAGAAGCAGATTTGGACTAGATATGGTCCATATGTGTAGGAAACACCGATCTTTTGTTCTGGGCACACTCACGTTTCCTGCTGTCTTAGAGACTCTAGAAAGCAAGAGCGTGCTTCTCGCTCTAAAACAGAGTGTGATCCATGGATGAGACTATGCTATGTGTTTCCCTTCAGAAAAGTAGTTAAATCCCAGGCTCTATGTCTTCCTACAAGCAAGACTTCGTTTCAGGTAAGGGCAGTCACTTTTCAGCTCAAAAGAACTACATCTTTCACGGAACTCACACGTTTCTCATCTTAACTGACAAGCATTGGATGTTAGAGGACCAGTGCTTTGTATCAGTTTCAGAAGAAGAGTTGGACTAGATATGGTTCGTATGTGTAGGAAACACCGTTCTTTTGTTCTCAGCACACTCACGTTTCCTGCTGTCTTAGAGACTCTAGAAAGCAAGAGCGTGCTTCTTTCTAAAGCAGAATGTGATCCATTGATGAGAACTATGCTGTGTGTTTGCCTTCAGAAATGGAGTTAAATCCCATGCTCTATGTCTCCCTACAAGCAAGACTTCGTTTCAGGAAAGGGCAGACACTTTTCTGCTCAAAGGAACGACATTGTTCACGAAGGTCACACGTTTCTCAACTTAACTGACAAGCATTGGATGTTAGAGGACCAGTGCTTTGTATCTGTTTCAGAAGCAGAGTTGAACTAGATATGGTCCCTAGGTGTAGGAAACACCGTTCTTTTGTTCTCAGCACACTCATGTTTCCTGCTGTATTAGAGACTTTAGAAAGCAAGAGCGTGCTTGTCGCTCTAAAGCAGAGTGTGATCCATGGATGAGAACACTGCTGTGTGTTTCACATCAGAAATGGAGTTAAATCCCAGGCTCTGAGTCTTCCCACAAGCAAGACTTCTTTTCAGGTAAGGGCAGTCACTTTTCTGCTCAAACGAACTACATTGTTCACGAAGCTCACACGTTTCTCATCTTAACAGACAAGCATTGGATGTTAGAGGACCAGTGCTTTGTTTCAGTTTCAGAAGAAGAGATGGACTAGATATGGTCCGTATGTGTATGAAACAGCGTTCTTTTGTTCTCAGCACACACACGTTTCCTGCTGTCTCAGAGACTCTAGAAAGAAGAGCATGCTTCTTGTTCAAACGTAGAGTGTGATCAATGGATGAGAACACTGCTGTGTGTTTCACTTCACAAATGGAGTTAAATCCCAGGCTCTGAGTCTTCCTACAAGCAAGACTTCGTTTCAGGTAAGGGCAGTCACTTTTCTGCTCAAACGAACTACATCATTAACTGAGCTCACACGTTTCTCATCTTAACTGACAAGCATTGGAAGTTAGAGGGTAAGTGCTTTTTATCAGTTTCAGAAGCAGATTTGGACTAGATATGGTCCATATGTGTACGAAACACCGTTCTTTTGTTCTGGGCACACTCAGATTTCCTGCTGTCTTAGAGACTCTAGAAAGCAAGAGTGTGCTTCTAGCTCTAAAGCACAGTGTGATCCATGGATGAAAACTATGCTGTGTGTTTCCCTTCAGAAACGTAGTTAAATCCCACGCTCTATGTCTTCCTACTAGCAAGACTTCGTTTCAGGTAAGGGCAGTCACTTTTCAGCTCAAACGAACTACATCTTTCACGGAGCTCACACGTTTCTCATCTTAACAGACAAGCATTGGATGTTAGAGGACCAGTGCTTTGTATCAGTTTCAGAAGCAGATTTCGACTAGATATGGTCCGTATATGTAGGAAACACCCTTCTTTTGTTCTCAGCAAACTCATGTTTCCTGCTGTCTTAGAGACTCTAGAAAGCAAGAGCATGCTTCTTGTTCTAACGCAGAGTGTGATCAATGGATGAGAACACTGCTGTGTGTTTCACTTCAGAAATGGAGTTAAATCCCATGCTCTATGTCTCCCTACAAGCAAGAGTTCATTTCAGGTAAGGGCCGACACTTTTCTGCTCAGAGGAACTACAAGGTTCACGAAGCTCAAACGTTTCTCATCTTAACTGACAAGCATTGGATGTTAGAGGACCAGTGCTTTGTATCAGTTTCAGAAGAAGAGTTGGACTAGATATGGTTCGTATGTGTAGGAAACACCGTTCTTTTGTTCTCAGCACACTCACGTTTCCTGCTGTCTTAGAGACTCTAGAAAGCAAGAGCGTGCTTCTTTCTAAAGCAGAGTGTGATCCATTGATGAGAACTATGCTGTGTGTTTGCCTTCAGAAATGGAGTTAAATCCCATGCTCTATGTCTCCCTACAAGCAAGACTTCGTTTCAGGAAAGGGCAGACACTTTTCTGCTCAAAGGAACGACATTGTTCACGAAGGTCACATGTTTCTCAACTTAACTGACAAGCATTGGATGTTAGAGGACCAGTGCTTTGTATCTGTTTCAGAAGCAGAGTTGGACTACATATGGTCCCTAGGTGTAGGAAACACCGTTCTTTTTTTCTCAGCACACTCATGTTTCCTGCTGTATTAGAGACTTTAGAAAGCAAGAGCGTGCTTCTCGCTCTAAAGCAGAGTGTGATCCATGGATGAGAACACTGCTGTGTGTTTCACATCAGAAATGGAGTTAAATCCCAGGATCTGAGTCTTCCCACAAGCAAGACTTCTTTTCAGGTAAGGGCAGTCACTTTTCTGCTCAAACGAACTACATTGTTCACGAAGCTCACACGTTTCTCATCTTAACAGACAAGCATTGGATGTTAGAGGACCAGTGCTTTGTTTCAGTTTCAGAAGAAGAGATGGACTAGATATGGTCCGTATGTGTAGGAAACACCGTTCTTTTTTTCTCAGCACACTCACGTTTCCTGCTGTCTTAGAGACTCTAGAAAGCAAGAGCGTGCTTCTCGCACTAAATCAGAGTGTGATCCATGGATGAGAACTCTGCTATGTGTTTGCCTTCAGAAATGGAGTTAAATCCCAGGCTCTGAGTCTTCCTACAAGCAAGACTTCGTTTCAAGTAAGGGCAGTCACTTTTCTGCTCAAACGAACTATATCGTTAACTGAGCTCACACGTTTCTCATCTTAACTGACAAGCATTGGAAGTTAGATGGACAGTGCTTTGTATCAGTTTCAGAAGCAGATTTGGACTAGATATGGTCCATATGTGTAGGAAACACCGTTCTTTTGTTCTGGGCACACTCAGATTTCCTGCTGTATTAGAGACTCTAGAAAGCAAGAGTGTGCTTCTCGCTCTAAAGCAGAGTGTGATCAATGGATGAAAACTATGCTGTGTGTTTCCCTTCAGAAACGTAGTTAAATCCCACGCTCTATGTCTTCCTACTAGCAAGACTTCGTTTCAGGTAAGGGCAGTCACTTTTCAGCTCAAACGAACTACATCTTTCACGGAGCTCACACGTTTCTCATCTTAACAGACAAGCATTGGATGTTAGAGGACCAGTGCTTTGTATCAGTTTCAGAAGCAGATTTCGACTAGATATGGTCCGTATATGTAGGAAACACCCTTCTTTTGTTCTCAGCAAACTCATGTTTCCTGCTGTCTTAGAGACTCTAGAAAGCAAGAGCATGCTTCTTGTTCTAACGCAGAGTGTGATCAATGGATGAGAACACTGCTGTGTGTTTCACTTCAGAAATGGAGTTAAATCCCATGCTCTATGTCTCCCTACAAGCAAGAGTTCATTTCAGGTAAGGGCCGACACTTTTCTGCTCAGAGGAACTACAAGGTTCACGAAGCTCAAACGTTTCTCATCTTAACTGACAAGCATTGGATGTTAGAGGACCAGTGCTTTGTATCTGTTTCAGAAGCAGAGTTGGACTAGATATGGTCCCTATGTGTAGGAAACACCAGCCTTTGTTCTCAGCACACTCACGTTTCCTGCTGTCTTAGAGACTTTAGAAAGCAAGAGTGTGCTTCTCGCTCTAAAGCACAGTGTGATCCATGGATGAGAACACTGCTGTGTGTTTCACATCAGAAATGGAGTTAAATCCCAGGCTCTGAGTCTTCCTACAAGCAAGACTTTGTTTCAGGTAAGGGCAGTCACTTTAATGCTCAAACGAACTACATCGTTCATGAAGCTCACACTTGTCTCATCTTAACTGACAAGCATTGGATGTTAGAGTACCAGTGCTTTGTATTAGTTTCAGAAGAAGAGTTGGACTACATATGGTCCGTATGTGTAGGAAACACCGTTCTTTTGTTCTCAGCACACTCACGTTTCCTGCTCTCTTAGAGACTCTAGAAAGCAAGAGAGTGCTTCTTTCTAAAGCAGAGTGTGATCCATTGATGAGAACTATGCTGTGTGTTTGCCTTCAGAAATGGAGTTAAATCCCAGGTTCTGAGTCTTCCTACAAGCAAGACTTCCTTTCAGGTAAGTGCAGTCACTTTTATGCTCAAACGAACTACATCGTTCACTGAGCTCACACGTTTCTCATCTTAACTGACAAGCATTGGAAGTTAGAGGGTCAGTGCTTTGTATCAGTTTCAGAAGCAGATTTGGACTAGATATGGTCCATATGTGTAGGAAACACTGTTGTTTTGTTCTGGGCACACACAGATTTCCTGCTGTCTTAGAGACTCTAGAAAGGAAGAGTGTGCTTCTTGCCCTAAAGCAGAGTGTGATCCATGGATTAAAACTATGCTGTGTGTTTCCCTTCAGAAAAGTAGTTAAATCCCAGGCTCTATGTCTTCCTACAAGCAAGACTTCGTTTCAGGTAAGGGCAGTCACTTTTCAGCTCAAACGAACTACATCTTTCACGGAACTCACACGTTTCTCATCTTACCTGACAATCATTGGATGTTAGAGGGCCAGTGCTTTGTATCACTTTCAAAAGAAGAGTTGGACTAGATATGGTCCGTATGTGTAGGAAACACCGTTCTTTTGTTCTCAGCACACTCACGTTTCCTGCTGTCTTAGAGAATTTAGAAAGCAAGAGCGTGCTTCTTGCTCTAAAGCAGAGTGTGATCCATGGATGAGAACTATGCTGTGTGTTTGCCTTCAGAAATGGAGTTAAATCCCAGGCTCTGATTCTTCATACAACAAGACTTCGTTTCAGGTAAGGGCAGTCACTTTTCTGCTCAAACGAACTACATCATTCACTGAGCTCACACGTTTCTCATCTTAACTGACAAGCACTGGAAGTTAGAGGGTCAGTGCTTTGTATCAGTTTCAGAAGCAGAGTTCGACTAGATATGGTCCGTATGTGTATGAAACAGCGTTCTTTTGTTCTCAGCACACACACGTTTCCTGCTGTCTCAGAGACTCTAGAAAGAAGAGCATGCTTCTTGTTCAAACGTAGAGTGTGATCAATGGATGAGAACACTGCTGTGTGTTTCACTTCACAAATGGAGTTAAATCCCAGGCTCTGAGTCTTCCTACAAGCAAGACTTCGTTTCAGGTAAGGGCAGTCACTTTTCTGCTCAAACGAACTACATCATTAACTGAGCTCACACGTTTCTCATCTTAACTGACAAGCATTGGAAGTTAGAGGGTAAGTGCTTTTTATCAGTTTCAGAAGCAGATTTGGACTAGATATGGTCCATATGTGTACGAAACACCATTCTTTTGTTCTGGGCACACTCAGATTTCCTGCTGTCTTAGAGACTCTAGAAAGCAAGAGTGTGCTTCTAGCTCTAAAGCACAGTGTGATCCATGGATGAAAACTATGCTGTGTGTTTCCCTTCAGAAACGTAGTTAAATCCCACGCTCTATGTCTTCCTACTAGCAAGACTTCGTTTCAGGTAAGGGCAGTCACTTTTCAGCTCAAACGAACTACATCTTTCACGGAGCTCACACGTTTCTCATCTTAACAGACAAGCATTGGATGTTAGAGGACCAGTGCTTTGTATCAGTTTCAGAAGCAGATTTCGACTAGATATGGTCCGTATATGTAGGAAACACCCTTCTTTTGTTCTCAGCAAACTCATGTTTCCTGCTGTCTTAGAGACTCTAGAAAGCAAGAGCATGCTTCTTGTTCTAACGCAGAGTGTGATCAATGGATGAGAACACTGCTGTGTGTTTCACTTCAGAAATGGAGTTAAATCCCATGCTCTATGTCTCCCTACAAGCAAGAGTTCATTTCAGGTAAGGGCCGACACTTTTCTGCTCAGAGGAACTACAAGGTTCACGAAGCTCAAACGTTTCTCATCTTAACTGACAAGCATTGGATGTTAGAGGACCAGTGCTTTGTATCTGTTTCAGAAGCAGAGTTGGACTAGATATGGTCCCTATGTGTAGGAAACACCAGCCTTTGTTCTCAGCACACTCACGTTTCCTGCTGTCTTAGAGACTTTAGAAAGCAAGAGCGTGCTTCTCGCTCTAAAGCACAGTGTGATCCATGGATGAGAACACTGCTGTGTGTTTCACATCAGAAATGGAGTTAAATCCCAGGCTCTGAGTCTTCCTACAAGCAAGACTTTGTTTCAGGTAAGGGCAGTCACTTTAATGCTCAAACGAACTACATCGTTCATGAAGCTCACACTTGTCTCATCTTAACTGACAAGCATTGGATGTTAGAGTACCAGTGCTTTGTATTAGTTTCAGAAGAAGAGTTGGACTACATATGGTCCGTATGTGTAGGAAACACCGTTCTTTTGTTCTCAGCACACTCACGTTTCCTGCTCTCTTAGAGACTCTAGAAAGCAAGAGAGTGCTTCTTTCTAAAGCAGAGTGTGATCCATTGATGAGAACTATGCTGTGTGTTTGCCTTCAGAAATGGAGTTAAATCCCAGGTTCTGAGTCTTCCTACAAGCAAGACTTCCTTTCAGGTAAGTGCAGTCACTTTTATGCTCAAACGAACTACATCGTTCACTGAGCTCACACGTTTCTCATCTTAACTGACAAGCATTGGAAGTTAGAGGGTCAGTGCTTTGTATCAGTTTCAGAAGCAGATTTGGACTAGATATGGTCCATATGTGTAGGAAACACTGTTGTTTTGTTCTGGGCACACACAGATTTCCTGCTGTCTTAGAGACTCTAGAAAGGAAGAGTGTGCTTCTTGCCCTAAAGCAGAGTGTGATCCATGGATGAAAACTATGCTGTGTGTTTCCCTTCAGAAAAGTAGTTAAATCCCAGGCTCTATGTCTTCCTACAAGCAAGACTTCGTTTCAGGTAAGGGCAGTCACTTTTCAGCTCAAACGAACTACATCTTTCACGGAACTCACACGTTTCTCATCTTACCTGACAATCATTGGATGTTAGAGGGCCAGTGCTTTGTATCACTTTCAAAAGAAGAGTTGGACTAGATATGGTCCGTATGTGTAGGAAACACCGTTCTTTTGTTCTCAGCACACTCACGTTTCCTGCTGTCTTAGAGAATTTAGAAAGCAAGAGCGTGCTTCTTGCTCTAAAGCAGAGTGTGATCCATGGATGAGAACTATGCTGTGTGTTTGCCTTCAGAAATGGAGTTAAATCCCAGGCTCTGAGTCTTCATACAACAAGACTTCGTTTCAGGTAAGGGCAGTCACTTTTCTGCTCAAACGAACTACATCATTCACTGAGCTCACACGTTTCTCATCTTAACTGACAAGCACTGGAAGTTAGAGGGTCAGTGCTTTGTATCAGTTTCAGAAGCAGAGTTCGACTAGATATGGTCCGTATGTGTATGAAACAGCGTTCTTTTGTTCTCAGCACACACACGTTTCCTGCTGTCTCAGAGACTCTAGAAAGAAGAGCATGCTTCTTGTTCAAACGTAGAGTGTGATCAATGGATGAGAACACTGCTGTGTGTTTCACTTCAGAAATGGAGTTAAATCCCAGGCTCTGAGTCTTCCTACAAGCAAGACTTCGTTTCAGGTAAGGGCAGTCACTTTTCTGCTCAAACGAACTACATCATTAACTGAGCTCACACGTTTCTCATCTTAACTGACAAGCATTGGAAGTTAGAGGGTAAGTGCTTTTTATCAGTTTCAGAAGCAGATTTGGACTAGATATGGTCCATATGTGTACGAAACACCGTTCTTTTGTTCTGGGCACACTCAGATTTCCTGCTGTCTTAGAGACTCTAGAAAGCAAGAGTGTGCTTCTAGCTCTAAAGCAGAGTGTGATCCATGGATGAAAACTATGCTGTGTGTTTCCCTTCAGAAAAGTAGTTAAATCCCAGGCTCTATGTCTTCCTACAAGCAAGACTTCGTTTCAGGTAAGGGCAGTCACTTTTCAGCTCAAACGAACTACATCTTTCACGGAACTCACACGTTTCTCATCTTAACTGACAATCATTGGATGTTAGAGGACCAGTGCTTTGTATCACTTTCAAAAGAAGAGTTGGACTAGATATGGTCCGTATGTGTAGGAAACACCGTTCTTTTGTTCTCAGCACACTCACGTTTCCTGCTGTCTTAGAGACTCTAGAAAGCAAGAGCGTGCTTCTTTCTAAAGCAGAGTGTGATCCATGGATGAGAACTATGCTGTGTGTTTGGCTTCAGAAAAGTAGGTAAATCCCAGGCTCTATGTCTTCCTACAAGCAAGACTTCGTTTCAGGTAAGGGCAGTCACTTTTCAGCTCAAAAGAACTACATCTTTCACGGAACTCACACGTTTCTCATCTTAACTGACAAGCATTGGATGTTAGAGGACCAGTGCTTTGTATCAGTTTCAGAAGAAGAGTTGGACTAGATATGGTTCGTATGTGTAGGAAACACCGTTCTTTTGTTCTCAGCACACTCACGTTTCCTGCTGTCTTAGAGACTCTAGAAAGCAAGAGCGTGCTTCTTTCTAAAGCAGAGTGTGATCCATTGATGAGAACTATGCTGTGTGTTTGCCTTCAGAAATGGAGTTAAATCCCATGCTCTATGTCTCCCTACAAGCAAGACTTCGTTTCAGGAAAGGGCAGACACTTTTCTGCTCAAAGGAACGACATTGTTCACGAAGGTCACACGTTTCTCAACTTAACTGACAAGCATTGGATGTTAGAGGACCAGTGCTTTGTATCTGTTTCAGAAGCAGAGTTGGACTAGATATGGTCCCTAGGTGTAGGAAACACCGTTCTTTTGTTCTCAGCACACTCATGTTTCCTGCTGTATTAGAGACTTTAGAAAGCAAGAGCGTGCTTCTCGCTCTAAAGCAGAGTGTGATCCATGGATGAGAACACTGCTGTGTGTTTCACATCAGAAATGGAGTTAAATCCCAGGCTCTGAGTCTTCCCACAAGCAAGACTTCTTTTCAGGTAAGGGCAGTCACTTTTCTGCTCAAACGAACTACATTGTTCAGGAAGCTCACACGTTTCTCATCTTAACAGACAAGCATTGGATGTTAGAGGACCAGTGCTTTGTTTCAGTTTCAGAAGAAGAGATGGACTAGATATGGTCCGTATGTGTAGGAAACACCGTTCTTTTTTTTTCAGCACACTCACGTTTCCTGCTGTCTTAGAGACTCTAGAAAGCAAGAGCGTGCTTCTCGCACTAAATCAGAGTGTGATCCATGGATGAGAACTCTGCTATGTGTTTGACTTCAGAAATGGAGTTAAATCCCAGGCTCTGAGTCTTCCTACAAGCAAGACTTCGTTTCAAGTAAGGGCAGTCACTTTTCTGCTCAAACGAACTATATCGTTAACTGAGCTCACACGTTTCTCATCTTAACTGACAAGCATTGGAAGTTAGAGGGTCAGTGCTTTGTATCAGTTTCAGAAGCAGATTTGGACTAGATATGGTCCATATGTGTAGGAAACACCGTTCTTTTGTTCTGGGCACACTCAGATTTCCTGCTGTATTAGAGACTCTAGAAAGCAAGAGTGTGCTTCTCGCTCTAAAGCAGAGTGTGATCCATGGATGAAAACTATGCTGTGTGTTTCCCTTCAGAAACGTAGTTAAATCCCACGCTCTATGTCTTCCTACTAGCAAGACTTCGTTTCAGGTAAGGGCAGTCACTTTTCAGCTCAAACGAACTACATCTTTCACGGAGCTCACACGTTTCTCATCTTAACAGACAAGCATTGGATGTTAGAGGACCAGTGCTTTGTATCAGTTTCAGAAGCAGATTTCGACTAGATATGGTCCGTATATGTAGGAAACACCCTTCTTTTGTTCTCAGCAAACTCATGTTTCCTGCTGTCTTAGAGACTCTAGAAAGCAAGAGCATGCTTCTTGTTCTAACGCAGAGTGTGATCAATGGATGAGAACACTGCTGTGTGTTTCACTTCAGAAATGGAGTTAAATCCCATGCTCTATGTCTCCCTACAAGCAAGAGTTCATTTCAGGTAAGGGCCGACACTTTTCTGCTCAGAGGAACTACAAGGTTCACGAAGCTCAAACGTTTCTCATCTTAACTGACAAGCATTGGATGTTAGAGGACCAGTGCTTTGTATCTGTTTCAGAAGCAGAGTTGGACTAGATATGGTCCCTATGTGTAGGAAACACCAGCCTTTGTTCTCAGCACACTCACGTTTCCTGCTGTCTTAGAGACTTTAGAAAGCAAGAGCGTGCTTCTCGCTCTAAAGCACAGTGTGATCCATGGATGAGAACACTGCTGTGTGTTTCACATCAGAAATGGAGTTAAATCCCAGGCTCTGAGTCTTCCTACAAGCAAGACTTTGTTTCAGGTAAGGGCAGTCACTTTAATGCTCAAACGAACTACATCGTTCATGAAGCTCACACTTGTCTCATCTTAACTGACAAGCATTGGATGTTAGAGTACCAGTGCTTTGTATTAGTTTCAGAAGAAGAGTTGGACTACATATGGTCCGTATGTGTAGGAAACACCGTTCTTTTGTTCTCAGCACACTCACGTTTCCTGCTCTCTTAGAGACTCTAGAAAGCAAGAGAGTGCTTCTTTCTAAAGCAGAGTGTGATCCATTGATGAGAATTATGCTGTGTGTTTGCCTTCAGAAATGGAGTTAAATCCCAGGTTCTGAGTCTTCCTACAAGCAAGACTTCCTTTCAGGTAAGTGCAGTCACTTTTATGCTCAAACGAACTACATCGTTCACTGAGCTCACACGTTTCTCATCTTAACTGACAAGCATTGGAAGTTAGAGGGTCAGTGCTTTGTATCAGTTTCAGAAGCAGATTTGGACTAGATATGGTCCATATGTGTAGGAAACACTGTTGTTTTGTTCTGGGCACACACAGATTTCCTGCTGTCTTAGAGACTCTAGAAAGGAAGAGTGTGCTTCTTGCCCTAAAGCAGAGTGTGATCCATGGATGAAAACTATGCTGTGTGTTTCCCTTCAGAAAAGTAGTTAAATCCCAGGCTCTATGTCTTCCTACAAGCAAGACTTCGTTTCAGGTAAGGGCAGTCACTTTTCAGCTCAAACGAACTACATCTTTCACGGAACTCACACGTTTCTCATCTTAACTGACAATCATTGGATGTTAGAGGACCAGTGCTTTGTATCACTTTCAATAGAAGAGTTGGACTAGATATGGTCCGTATGTGTAGGAAACACTGTTCTTTTGTTCTCAGCACACTCACGTTTCCTGCTGTCTTAGAGACTCTAGAAAGCAAGAGCGTGCTTCTTTCTAAAGCAGAGTGTGATCCATGGATGAGAACTATGCTGTGTGTTTGGCTTCAGAAAAGTAGTTAAATCCCAGGCTCTATGTCTTCCTACAAGTAAGACTTCGTTTCAGGTAAGGGCAGTCACTTTTCAGCTCAAAAGAACTACATCTTTCACGGAACTCACACGTTTCTCATCTTAACTGACAAGCATTGGATGTTAGAGGACCAGTGCTTTGTATCAGTTTCAGAAGAAGAGTTGGACTAGATATGGTTCGTATGTGTAGGAAACACCGTTCTTTTGTTCTCAGCACACTCACGTTTCCTGCTGTCTTAGAGACTCTAGAAAGCAAGAGCGTGCTTCTTTCTAAAGCAGAGTGTGATCCATTGATGAGAACTATGCTGTGTGTTTGCCTTCAGAAATGGAGTTAAATCCCATGCTCTATGTCTCCCTACAAGCAAGACTTCGTTTCAGGAAAGGGCAGACACTTTTCTGCTCAAAGGAACGACATTGTTCACGAAGGTCACACGTTTCTCAACTTAACTGACAAGCATTGGATGTTAGAGGACCAGTGCTTTGTATCTGTTTCAGAAGCAGAGTTGGACTAGATATGGTCCCTAGGTGTAGGAAACACCGTTCTTTTGTTCTCAGCACACTCATGTTTCCTGCTGTATTAGAGACTTTAGAAAGCAAGAGCGTGCTTCTCGCTCTAAAGCAGAGTGTGATCCATGGATGAGAACACTGCTGTGTGTTTCACATCAGAAATGGAGTTAAATCCCAGGCTCTGAGTCTTCCCACAAGCAAGACTTCTTTTCAGGTAAGGGCAGTCACTTTTCTGCTCAAACGAACTACATTGTTCAGGAAGCTCACACGTTTCTCATCTTAACAGACAAGCATTGGATGTTAGAGGACCAGTGCTTTGTTTCAGTTTCAGAAGAAGAGATGGACTAGATATGGTCCGTATGTGTAGGAAACACCGTTCTTTTTTTTTCAGCACACTCACGTTTCCTGCTGTCTTAGAGACTCTAGAAAGCAAGAGCGTGCTTCTCGCACTAAATCAGAGTGTGATCCATGGATGAGAACTCTGCTATGTGTTTGACTTCAGAAATGGAGTTAAATCCCAGGCTCTGAGTCTTCCTACAAGCAAGACTTCGTTTCAAGTAAGGGCAGTCACTTTTCTGCTCAAACGAACTATATCGTTAACTGAGCTCACACGTTTCTCATCTTAACTGACAAGCATTGGAAGTTAGAGGGTCAGTGCTTTGTATCAGTTTCAGAAGCAGATTTGGACTAGATATGGTCCATATGTGTAGGAAACACCGTTCTTTTGTTCTGGGCACACTCAGATTTCCTGCTGTATTAGAGACTCTAGAAAGCAAGAGTGTGCTTCTCGCTCTAAAGCAGAGTGTGATCCATGGATGAAAACTATGCTGTGTGTTTCCCTTCAGAAACGTAGTTAAATCCCACGCTCTATGTCTTCCTACTAGCAAGACTTCGTTTCAGGTAAGGGCAGTCACTTTTCAGCTCAAACGAACTACATCTTTCACGGAGCTCACACGTTTCTCATCTTAACAGACAAGCATTGGATGTTAGAGGACCAGTGCTTTGTATCAGTTTCAGAAGCAGATTTCGACTAGATATGGTCCGTATATGTAGGAAACACCCTTCTTTTGTTCTCAGCAAACTCATGTTTCCTGCTGTCTTAGAGACTCTAGAAAGCAAGAGCATGCTTCTTGTTCTAACGCAGAGTGTGATCAATGGATGAGAACACTGCTGTGTGTTTCACTTCAGAAATGGAGTTAAATCCCATGCTCTATGTCTCCCTACAAGCAAGAGTTCATTTCAGGTAAGGGCCGACACTTTTCTGCTCAGAGGAACTACAAGGTTCACGAAGCTCAAACGTTTCTCATCTTAACTGACAAGCATTGGATGTTAGAGGACCAGTGCTTTGTATCTGTTTCAGAAGCAGAGTTGGACTAGATATGGTCCCTATGTGTAGGAAACACCAGCCTTTGTTCTCAGCACACTCACGTTTCCTGCTGTCTTAGAGACTTTAGAAAGCAAGAGCGTGCTTCTCGCTCTAAAGCACAGTGTGATCCATGGATGAGAACACTGCTGTGTGTTTCACATCAGAAATGGAGTTAAATCCCAGGCTCTGAGTCTTCCTACAAGCAAGACTTTGTTTCAGGTAAGGGCAGTCACTTTAATGCTCAAACGAACTACATCGTTCATGAAGCTCACACTTGTCTCATCTTAACTGACAAGCATTGGATGTTAGAGTACCAGTGCTTTGTATTAGTTTCAGAAGAAGAGTTGGACTACATATGGTCCGTATGTGTAGGAAACACCGTTCTTTTGTTCTCAGCACACTCACGTTTCCTGCTCTCTTAGAGACTCTAGAAAGCAAGAGAGTGCTTCTTTCTAAAGCAGAGTGTGATCCATTGATGAGAATTATGCTGTGTGTTTGCCTTCAGAAATGGAGTTAAATCCCAGGTTCTGAGTCTTCCTACAAGCAAGACTTCCTTTCAGGTAAGTGCAGTCACTTTTATGCTCAAACGAACTACATCGTTCACTGAGCTCACACGTTTCTCATCTTAACTGACAAGCATTGGAAGTTAGAGGGTCAGTGCTTTGTATCAGTTTCAGAAGCAGATTTGGACTAGATATGGTCCATATGTGTAGGAAACACTGTTGTTTTGTTCTGGGCACACACAGATTTCCTGCTGTCTTAGAGACTCTAGAAAGGAAGAGTGTGCTTCTTGCCCTAAAGCAGAGTGTGATCCATGGATGAAAACTATGCTGTGTGTTTCCCTTCAGAAAAGTAGTTAAATCCCAGGCTCTATGTCTTCCTACAAGCAAGACTTCGTTTCAGGTAAGGGCAGTCACTTTTCAGCTCAAACGAACTACATCTTTCACGGAACTCACACGTTTCTCATCTTAACTGACAATCATTGGATGTTAGAGGACCAGTGCTTTGTATCACTTTCAATAGAAGAGTTGGACTAGATATGGTCCGTATGTGTAGGAAACACTGTTCTTTTGTTCTCAGCACACTCACGTTTCCTGCTGTCTTAGAGACTCTAGAAAGCAAGAGCGTGCTTCTTTCTAAAGCAGAGTGTGATCCATGGATGAGAACTATGCTGTGTGTTTGGCTTCAGAAAAGTAGTTAAATCCCAGGCTCTATGTCTTCCTACAAGTAAGACTTCGTTTCAGGTAAGGGCAGTCACTTTTCAGCTCAAAAGAACTACATCTTTCACGGAACTCACACGTTTCTCATCTTAACTGACAAGCATTGGATGTTAGAGGACCAGTGCTTTGTATCAGTTTCAGAAGAAGAGTTGGACTAGATATGGTTCGTATGTGTAGGAAACACCGTTCTTTTGTTCTCAGCACACTCACGTTTCCTGCTGTCTTAGAGACTCTAGAAAGCAAGAGCGTGCTTCTTTCTAAAGCAGAGTGTGATCCATTGATGAGAACTATGCTGTGTGTTTGCCTTCAGAAATGGAGTTAAATCCCATGCTCTATGTCTCCCTACAAGCAAGACTTCGTTTCAGGAAAGGGCAGACACTTTTCTGCTCAAAGGAACGACATTGTTCACGAAGGTCACACGTTTCTCAACTTAACTGACAAGCATTGGATGTTAGAGGACCAGTGCTTTGTATCTGTTTCAGAAGCAGAGTTGGACTAGATATGGTCCCTAGGTGTAGGAAACACCGTTCTTTTGTTCTCAGCACACTCATGTTTCCTGCTGTATTAGAGACTTTAGAAAGCAAGAGCGTGCTTCTCGCTCTAAAGCAGAGTGTGATCCATGGATGAGAACACTGCTGTGTGTTTCACATCAGAAATGGAGTTAAATCCCAGGCTCTGAGTCTTCCCACAAGCAAGACTTCTTTTCAGGTAAGGGCAGTCACTTTTCTGCTCAAACGAACTACATTGTTCACGAAGCTCACACGTTTCTCATCTTAACAGACAAGCATTGGATGTTAGAGGACCAGTGCTTTGTTTCAGTTTCAGAAGAAGAGATGGACTAGATATGGTCCGTATGTGTAGGAAACACCGTTCTTTTTTTCTCAGCACACTCACGTTTCCTGCTGTCTTAGAGACTCTAGAAAGCAAGAGCGTGCTTCTCGCACTAAATCAGAGTGTGATCCATGGATGAGAACTCTGCTATGTGTTTGCCTTCAGAAATGGAGTTAAATCCCAGGCTCTGAGTCTTCCTACAAGCAAGACTTCTTTTCAAGTAAGGGCAGTCACTTTTCTGCTCAAACGAACTATATCGTTAACTGAGCTCACACGTTTCTCATCTTAACTGACAAGCATTGGAAGTTAGAGGGTCAGTGCTTTGTATCAGTTTCAGAAGCAGATTTGGACTAGATATGGTCCATATGTGTAGGAAACACCGTTCTTTTGTTCTGGGCACACTCAGATTTCCTGCTGTATTAGAGACTCTAGAAAGCAAGAGTGTGCTTCTCGCTCTAAAGCAGAGTGTGATCCATGGATGAAAACTATGCTGTGTGTTTCCCTTCAGAAACGTAGTTAAATCCCACGCTCTATGTCTTCCTACTAGCAAGACTTCGTTTCAGGTAAGGGCAGTCACTTTTCAGCTCAAACGAACTACATCTTTCACGGAGCTCACACGTTTCTCATCTTAACAGACAAGCATTGGATGTTAGAGGACCAGTGCTTTGTATCAGTTTCAGAAGCAGATTTCGACTAGATATGGTCCGTATATGTAGGAAACACCCTTCTTTTGTTCTCAGCAAACTCATGTTTCCTGCTGTCTTAGAGACTCTAGAAAGCAAGAGCATGCTTCTTGTTCTAACGCAGAGTGTGATCAATGGATGAGAACACTGCTGTGTGTTTCACTTCAGAAATGGAGTTAAATCCCATGCTCTATGTCTCCCTACAAGCAAGAGTTCATTTCAGGTAAGGGCCGACACTTTTCTGCTCAGAGGAACTACAAGGTTCACGAAGCTCAAACGTTTCTCATCTTAACTGACAAGCATTGGATGTTAGAGGACCAGTGCTTTGTATCTGTTTCAGAAGCAGAGTTGGACTAGATATGGTCCCTATGTGTAGGAAACACCAGCCTTTGTTCTCAGCACACTCACGTTTCCTGCTGTCTTAGAGACTTTAGAAAGCAAGAGCGTGCTTCTCGCTCTAAAGCACAGTGTGATCCATGGATGAGAACACTGCTGTGTGTTTCACATCAGAAATGGAGTTAAATCCCAGGCTCTGAGTCTTCCTACAAGCAAGACTTTGTTTCAGGTAAGGGCAGTCACTTTAATGCTCAAACGAACTACATCGTTCATGAAGCTCACACTTGTCTCATCTTAACTGACAAGCATTGGATGTTAGAGTACCAGTGCTTTGTATTAGTTTCAGAAGAAGAGTTGGACTACATATGGTCCGTATGTGTAGGAAACACCGTTCTTTTGTTCTCAGCACACTCACGTTTCCTGCTCTCTTAGAGACTCTAGAAAGCAAGAGAGTGCTTCTTTCTAAAGCAGAGTGTGATCCATTGATGAGAACTATGCTGTGTGTTTGCCTTCAGAAATGGAGTTAAATCCCAGGTTCTGAGTCTTCCTACAAGCAAGACTTCCTTTCAGGTAAGTGCAGTCACTTTTATGCTCAAACGAACTACATCGTTCACTGAGCTCACACGTTTCTCATCTTAACTGACAAGCATTGGAAGTTAGAGGGTCAGTGCTTTGTATCAGTTTCAGAAGCAGATTTGGACTAGATATGGTCCATATGTGTAGGAAACACTGTTGTTTTGTTCTGGGCACACACAGATTTCCTGCTGTCTTAGAGACTCTAGAAAGGAAGAGTGTGCTTCTTGCCCTAAAGCAGAGTGTGATCCATGGATGAAAACTATGCTGTGTGTTTCCCTTCAGAAAAGTAGTTAAATCCCAGGCTCTATGTCTTCCTACAAGCAAGACTTCGTTTCAGGTAAGGGCAGTCACTTTTCAGCTCAAACGAACTACATCTTTCACGGAACTCACACGTTTCTCATCTTACCTGACAATCATTGGATGTTAGAGGGCCAGTGCTTTGTATCACTTTCAAAAGAAGAGTTGGACTAGATATGGTCCGTATGTGTAGGAAACACCGTTCTTTTGTTCTCAGCACACTCACGTTTCCTGCTGTCTTAGAGAATTTAGAAAGCAAGAGCGTGCTTCTTGCTCTAAAGCAGAGTGTGATCCATGGATGAGAACTATGCTGTGTGTTTGCCTTCAGAAATGGAGTTAAATCCCAGGCTCTGAGTCTTCATACAACAAGACTTCGTTTCAGGTAAGGGCAGTCACTTTTCTGCTCAAACGAACTACATCATTCACTGAGCTCACACGTTTCTCATCTTAACTGACAAGCACTGGAAGTTAGAGGGTCAGTGCTTTGTATCAGTTTCAGAAGCAGAGTTCGACTAGATATGGTCCGTATGTGTATGAAACAGCGTTCTTTTGTTCTCAGCACACACACGTTTCCTGCTGTCTCAGAGACTCTAGAAAGAAGAGCATGCTTCTTGTTCAAACGTAGAGTGTGATCAATGGATGAGAACACTGCTGTGTGTTTCACTTCAGAAATGGAGTTAAATCCCAGGCTCTGAGTCTTCCTACAAGCAAGACTTCGTTTCAGGTAAGGGCAGTCACTTTTCTGCTCAAACGAACTACATCATTAACTGAGCTCACACGTTTCTCATCTTAACTGACAAGCATTGGAAGTTAGAGGGTAAGTGCTTTTTATCAGTTTCAGAAGCAGATTTGGACTAGATATGGTCCATATGTGTACGAAACACCGTTCTTTTGTTCTGGGCACACTCAGATTTCCTGCTGTCTTAGAGACTCTAGAAAGCAAGAGTGTGCTTCTAGCTCTAAAGCAGAGTGTTATCCATGGATGAAAACTATGCTGTGTGTTTCCCTTCAGAAACGTAGTTAAATCCCACGCTCTATGTCTTCCTACTAGCAAGACTTCGTTTCAGGTAAGGGCAGTCACTTTTCAGCTCAAACGAACTACATCTTTCACGGAGCTCACACGTTTCTCATCTTAACAGACAAGCATTGGATGTTAGAGGACCAGTGCTTTGTATCAGTTTCAGAAGCAGATTTCGACTAGATATGGTCCGTATATGTAGGAAACACCCTTCTTTTGTTCTCAGCAAACTCATGTTTCCTGCTGTCTTAGAGACTCTAGAAAGCAAGAGCATGCTTCTTGTTCTAACGCAGAGTGTGATCAATGGATGAGAACACTGCTGTGTGTTTCACTTCAGAAATGGAGTTAAATCCCATGCTCTATGTCTCCCTACAAGCAAGAGTTCATTTCAGGTAAGGGCCGACACTTTTCTGCTCAGAGGAACTACAAGGTTCACGAAGCTCAAACGTTTCTCATCTTAACTGACAAGCATTGGATGTTAGAGGACCAGTGCTTTGTATCTGTTTCAGAAGCAGAGTTGGACTAGATATGGTCCCTATGTGTAGGAAACACCAGCCTTTGTTCTCAGCACACTCACGTTTCCTGCTGTCTTAGAGACTTTAGAAAGCAAGAGCGTGCTTCTCGCTCTAAAGCACAGTGTGATCCATGGATGAGAACACTGCTGTGTGTTTCACATCAGAAATGGAGTTAAATCCCAGGCTCTGAGTCTTCCTACAAGCAAGACTTTGTTTCAGGTAAGGGCAGTCACTTTAATGCTCAAACGAACTACATCGTTCATGAAGCTCACACTTGTCTCATCTTAACTGACAAGCATTGGATGTTAGAGTACCAGTGCTTTGTATTAGTTTCAGAAGAAGAGTTGGACTACATATGGTCCGTATGTGTAGGAAACACCGTTCTTTTGTTCTCAGCACACTCACGTTTCCTGCTCTCTTAGAGACTCTAGAAAGCAAGAGAGTGCTTCTTTCTAAAGCAGAGTGTGATCTATTGATGAGAACTATGCTGTGTGTTTGCCTTCAGAAATGGAGTTAAATCCCAGGTTCTGAGTCTTCCTACAAGCAAGACTTCCTTTCAGGTAAGTGCAGTCACTTTTATGCTCAAACGAACTACATCGTTCACTGAGCTCACACGTTTCTCATCTTAACTGACAAGCATTGGAAGTTAGAGGGTCAGTGCTTTGTATCAGTTTCAGAAGCAGATTTGGACTAGATATGGTCCATATGTGTAGGAAACACTGTTGTTTTGTTCTGGGCACACACAGATTTCCTGCTGTCTTAGAGACTCTAGAAAGGAAGAGTGTGCTTCTTGCCCTAAAGCAGAGTGTGATCCATGGATGAAAACTATGCTGTGTGTTTCCCTTCAGAAAAGTAGTTAAATCCCAGGCTCTATGTCTTCCTACAAGCAAGACTTCGTTTCAGGTAAGGGCAGTCACTTTTCAGCTCAAACGAACTACATCTTTCACGGAACTCACACGTTTCTCATCTTACCTGACAATCATTGGATGTTAGAGGGCCAGTGCTTTGTATCACTTTCAAAAGAAGAGTTGGACTAGATATGGTCCGTATGTGTAGGAAACACCGTTCTTTTGTTCTCAGCACACTCACGTTTCCTGCTGTCTTAGAGAATTTAGAAAGCAAGAGCGTGCTTCTTGCTCTAAAGCAGAGTGTGATCCATGGATGAGAACTATGCTGTGTGTTTGCCTTCAGAAATGGAGTTAAATCCCAGGCTCTGATTCTTCATACAACAAGACTTCGTTTCAGGTAAGGGCAGTCACTTTTCTGCTCAAACGAACTACATCATTCACTGAGCTCACACGTTTCTCATCTTAACTGACAAGCACTGGAAGTTAGAGGGTCAGTGCTTTGTATCAGTTTCAGAAGCAGAGTTCGACTAGATATGGTCCGTATGTGTATGAAACAGCGTTCTTTTGTTCTCAGCACACACACGTTTCCTGCTGTCTCAGAGACTCTAGAAAGAAGAGCATGCTTCTTGTTCAAACGTAGAGTGTGATCAATGGATGAGAACACTGCTGTGTGTTTCACTTCAGAAATGGAGTTAAATCCCAGGCTCTGAGTCTTCCTACAAGCAAGACTTCGTTTCAGGTAAGGGCAGTCACTTTTCTGCTCAAACGAACTACATCATTAACTGAGCTCACACGTTTCTCATCTTAACTGACAAGCATTGGAAGTTAGAGGGTAAGTGCTTTTTATCAGTTTCAGAAGCAGATTTGGACTAGATATGGTCCATATGTGTACGAAACACCGTTCTTTTGTTCTGGGCACACTCAGATTTCCTGCTGCCTTAGAGACTCTAGAAAGCAAGAGTGTGCTTCTAGCTCTAAAGCAGAGTGTGATCCATGGATGAAAACTATGCTGTGTGTTTCCCTTCAGAAAAGTAGTTAAATCCCAGGCTCTATGTCTTCCTACAAGCAAGACTTCGTTTCAGGTAAGGGCAGTCACTTTTCAGCTCAAACGAACTACATCTTTCACGGAACTCACACGTTTCTCATCTTAACTGACAATCATTGGATGTTAGAGGACCAGTGCTTTGTATCACTTTCAAAAGAAGAGTTGGACTAGATATGGTCCGTATGTGTAGGAAACACCGTTCTTTTGTTCTCAGCACACTCACGTTTCCTGCTGTCTTAGAGACTCTAGAAAGCAAGAGCGTGCTTCTTTCTAAAGCAGAGTGTGATCCATGGATGAGAACTATGCTGTGTGTTTGGCTTCAGAAAAGTAGTTAAATCCCAGGCTCTATGTCTTCCTGCAAGCAAGACTTCGTTTCAGGTAAGGGCAGTCACTTTTCAGCTCAAAAGAACTACATCTTTCACGGAACTCACACGTTTCTCATCTTAACTGACAAGCATTGGATGTTAGAGGACCAGTGCTTTGTATCAGTTTCAGAAGAAGAGTTGGACTAGATATGGTTCGTATGTGTAGGAAACACCGTTCTTTTGTTCTCAGCACACTCACGTTTCCTGCTGTCTTAGAGACTCTAGAAAGCAAGAGCGTGCTTCTTTCTAAAGCAGAGTGTGATCCATTGATGAGAACTATGCTGTGTGTTTGCCTTCAGAAATGGAGTTAAATCCCATGCTCTATGTCTCCCTACAAGCAAGACTTCGTTTCAGGAAAGGGCAGACACTTTTCTGCTCAAAGGAACGACATTGTTCACGAAGGTCACACGTTTCTCAACTTAACTGACAAGCATTGGATGTTAGAGGACCAGTGCTTTGTATCTGTTTCAGAAGCAGAGTTGGACTAGATATGGTCCCTAGGTGTAGGAAACACCGTTCTTTTGTTCTCAGCACACTCATGTTTCCTGCTGTATTAGAGACTTTAGAAAGCAAGAGCGTGCTTCTCGCTCTAAAGCAGAGTGTGATCCATGGATGAGAACACTGCTGTGTGTTTCACATCAGAAATGGAGTTAAATCCCAGGCTCTGAGTCTTCCCACAAGCAAGACTTCTTTTCAGGTAAGGGCAGTCACTTTTCTGCTCAAACGAACTACATTGTTCAGGAAGCTCACACGTTTCTCATCTTAACAGACAAGCATTGGATGTTAGAGGACCAGTGCTTTGTTTCAGTTTCAGAAGAAGAGATGGACTAGATATGGTCCGTATGTGTAGGAAACACCGTTCTTTTTTTTTCAGCACACTCACGTTTCCTGCTGTCTTAGAGACTCTAGAAAGCAAGAGCGTGCTTCTCGCACTAAATCAGAGTGTGATCCATGGATGAGAACTCTGCTATGTGTTTGACTTCAGAAATGGAGTTAAATCCCAGGCTCTGAGTCTTCCTACAAGCAAGACTTCGTTTCAAGTAAGGGCAGTCACTTTTCTGCTCAAACGAACTATATCGTTAACTGAGCTCACACGTTTCTCATCTTAACTGACAAGCATTGGAAGTTAAAGGGTCAGTGCTTTGTATCAGTTTCAGAAGCAGATTTGGACTAGATATGGTCCATATGTGTAGGAAACACCGTTCTTTTGTTCTGGGCACACTCAGATTTCCTGCTGTATTAGAGACTCTAGAAAGCAAGAGTGTGCTTCTCGCTCTAAAGCAGAGTGTGATCCATGGATGAAAACTATGCTGTGTGTTTCCCTTCAGAAACGTAGTTAAATCCCACGCTCTATGTCTTCCTACTAGCAAGACTTCGTTTCAGGTAAGGGCAGTCACTTTTCAGCTCAAACGAACTACATCTTTCACGGAGCTCACACGTTTCTCATCTTAACAGACAAGCATTGGATGTTAGAGGACCAGTGCTTTGTATCAGTTTCAGAAGCAGATTTCGACTAGATATGGTCCGTATATGTAGGAAACACCCTTCTTTTGTTCTCAGCAAACTCATGTTTCCTGCTGTCTTAGAGACTCTAGAAAGCAAGAGCATGCTTCTTGTTCTAACGCAGAGTGTGATCAATGGATGAGAACACTGCTGTGTGTTTCACTTCAGAAATGGAGTTAAATCCCATGCTCTATGTCTCCCTACAAGCAAGAGTTCATTTCAGGTAAGGGCCGACACTTTTCTGCTCAGAGGAACTACAAGGTTCACGAAGCTCAAACGTTTCTCATCTTAACTGACAAGCATTGGATGTTAGAGGACCAGTGCTTTGTATCTGTTTCAGAAGCAGAGTTGGACTAGATATGGTCCCTATGTGTAGGAAACACCAGCCTTTGTTCTCAGCACACTCACGTTTCCTGCTGTCTTAGAGACTTTAGAAAGCAAGAGCGTGCTTCTCGCTCTAAAGCACAGTGTGATCCATGGATGAGAACACTGCTGTGTGTTTCACATCAGAAATGGAGTTAAATCCCAGGCTCTGAGTCTTCCTACAAGCAAGACTTTGTTTCAGGTAAGGGCAGTCACTTTAATGCTCAAACGAACTACATCGTTCATGAAGCTCACACTTGTCTCATCTTAACTGACAAGCATTGGATGTTAGAGTACCAGTGCTTTGTATTAGTTTCAGAAGAAGAGTTGGACTACATATGGTCCGTATGTGTAGGAAACACCGTTCTTTTGTTCTCAGCACACTCACGTTTCCTGCTCTCTTAGAGACTCTAGAAAGCAAGAGAGTGCTTCTTTCTAAAGCAGAGTGTGATCCATTGATGAGAATTATGCTGTGTGTTTGCCTTCAGAAATGGAGTTAAATCCCAGGTTCTGAGTCTTCCTACAAGCAAGACTTCCTTTCAGGTAAGTGCAGTCACTTTTATGCTCAAACGAACTACATCGTTCACTGAGCTCACACGTTTCTCATCTTAACTGACAAGCATTGGAAGTTAGAGGGTCAGTGCTTTGTATCAGTTTCAGAAGCAGATTTGGACTAGATATGGTCCATATGTGTAGGAAACACTGTTGTTTTGTTCTGGGCACACACAGATTTCCTGCTGTCTTAGAGACTCTAGAAAGGAAGAGTGTGCTTCTTGCCCTAAAGCAGAGTGTGATCCATGGATGAAAACTATGCTGTGTGTTTCCCTTCAGAAAAGTAGTTAAATCCCAGGCTCTATGTCTTCCTACAAGCAAGACTTCGTTTCAGGTAAGGGCAGTCACTTTTCAGCTCAAACGAACTACATCTTTCACGGAACTCACACGTTTCTCATCTTAACTGACAATCATTGGATGTTAGAGGACCAGTGCTTTGTATCACTTTCAAAAGAAGAGTTGGACTAGATATGGTCCGTATGTGTAGGAAACACTGTTCTTTTGTTCTCAGCACACTCACGTTTCCTGCTGTCTTAGAGACTCTAGAAAGCAAGAGCGTGCTTCTTTCTAAAGCAGAGTGTGATCCATGGATGAGAACTATGCTGTGTGTTTGGCTTCAGAAAAGTAGTTAAATCCCAGGCTCTATGTCTTCCTACAAGTAAGACTTCGTTTCAGGTAAGGGCAGTCACTTTTCAGCTCAAAAGAACTACATCTTTCACGGAACTCACACGTTTCTCATCTTAACTGACAAGCATTGGATGTTAGAGGACCAGTGCTTTGTATCAGTTTCAGAAGAAGAGTTGGACTAGATATGGTTCGTATGTGTAGGAAACACCGTTCTTTTGTTCTCAGCACACTCACGTTTCCTGCTGTCTTAGAGACTCTAGAAAGCAAGAGCGTGCTTCTTTCTAAAGCAGAGTGTGATCCATTGATGAGAACTATGCTGTGTGTTTGCCTTCAGAAATGGAGTGAAATCCCATGCTCTATGTCTCCCTACAAGCAAGACTTCGTTTCAGGAAAGGGCAGACACTTTTCTGCTCAAAGGAACGACATTGTTCACGAAGGTCACACGTTTCTCAACTTAACTGACAAGCATTGGATGTTAGAGGACCAGTGCTTTGTATCTGTTTCAGAAGCAGAGTTGGACTAGATATGGTCCCTAGGTGTAGGAAACACCGTTCTTTTGTTCTCAGCACACTCATGTTTCCTGCTGTATTAGAGACTTTAGAAAGCAAGAGCGTGCTTCTCGCTCTAAAGCAGAGTGTGATCCATGGATGAGAACACTGCTGTGTGTTTCACATCAGAAATGGAGTTAAATCCCAGGCTCTGAGTCTTCCCACAAGCAAGACTTCTTTTCAGGTAAGGGCAGTCACTTTTCTGCTCAAACGAACTACATTGTTCACGAAGCTCACACGTTTCTCATCTTAACAGACAAGCATTGGATGTTAGAGGACCAGTGCTTTGTTTCAGTTTCAGAAGAAGAGATGGACTAGATATGGTCCGTATGTGTAGGAAACACCGTTCTTTTTTTCTCAGCACACTCACGTTTCCTGCTGTCTTAGAGACTCTAGAAAGCAAGAGCGTGCTTCTCGCACTAAATCAGAGTGTGATCCATGGATGAGAACTCTGCTATGTGTTTGCCTTCAGAAATGGAGTTAAATCCCAGGCTCTGAGTCTTCCTACAAGCAAGACTTCGTTTCAAGTAAGGGCAGTCACTTTTCTGCTCAAACGAACTATATCGTTAACTGAGCTCACACGTTTCTCATCTTAACTGACAAGCATTGGAAGTTAGAGGGTCAGTGCTTTGTATCAGTTTCAGAAGCAGATTTGGACTAGATATGGTCCATATGTGTAGGAAACACCGTTCTTTTGTTCTGGGCACACTCAGATTTCCTGCTGTATTAGAGACTCTAGAAAGCAAGAGTGTGCTTCTCGCTCTAAAGCAGAGTGTGATCCATGGATGAAAACTATGCTGTGTGTTTCCCTTCAGAAACGTAGTTAAATCCCACGCTCTATGTCTTCCTACTAGCAAGACTTCGTTTCAGGTAAGGGCAGTCACTTTTCAGCTCAAACGAACTACATCTTTCACGGAGCTCACACGTTTCTCATCTTAACAGACAAGCATTGGATGTTAGAGGACCAGTGCTTTGTATCAGTTTCAGAAGCAGATTTCGACTAGATATGGTCCGTATATGTAGGAAACACCCTTCTTTTGTTCTCAGCAAACTCATGTTTCCTGCTGTCTTAGAGACTCTAGAAAGCAAGAGCATGCTTCTTGTTCTAACGCAGAGTGTGATCAATGGATGAGAACACTGCTGTGTGTTTCACTTCAGAAATGGAGTTAAATCCCATGCTCTATGTCTCCCTACAAGCAAGAGTTCATTTCAGGTAAGGGCCGACACTTTTCTGCTCAGAGGAACTACAAGGTTCACGAAGCTCAAACGTTTCTCATCTTAACTGACAAGCATTGGATGTTAGAGGACCAGTGCTTTGTATCTGTTTCAGAAGCAGAGTTGGACTAGATATGGTCCCTATGTGTAGGAAACACCAGCCTTTGTTCTCAGCACACTCACGTTTCCTGCTGTCTTAGAGACTTTAGAAAGCAAGAGCGTGCTTCTCGCTCTAAAGCACAGTGTGATCCATGGATGAGAACACTGCTGTGTGTTTCACATCAGAAATGGAGTTAAATCCCAGGCTCTGAGTCTTCCTACAAGCAAGACTTTGTTTCAGGTAAGGGCAGTCACTTTAATGCTCAAACGAACTACATCGTTCATGAAGCTCACACTTGTCTCATCTTAACTGACAAGCATTGGATGTTAGAGTACCAGTGCTTTGTATTAGTTTCAGAAGAAGAGTTGGACTACATATGGTCCGTATGTGTAGGAAACACCGTTCTTTTGTTCTCAGCACACTCACGTTTCCTGCTCTCTTAGAGACTCTAGAAAGCAAGAGAGTGCTTCTTTCTAAAGCAGAGTGTGATCCATTGATGAGAATTATGCTGTGTGTTTGCCTTCAGAAATGGAGTTAAATCCCAGGTTCTGAGTCTTCCTACAAGCAAGACTTCCTTTCAGGTAAGTGCAGTCACTTTTATGCTCAAACGAACTACATCGTTCACTGAGCTCACACGTTTCTCATCTTAACTGACAAGCATTGGAAGTTAGAGGGTCAGTGCTTTGTATCAGTTTCAGAAGCAGATTTGGACTAGATATGGTCCATATGTGTAGGAAACACTGTTGTTTTGTTCTGGGCACACACAGATTTCCTGCTGTCTTAGAGACTCTAGAAAGGAAGAGTGTGCTTCTTGCCCTAAAGCAGAGTGTGATCCATGGATGAAAACTATGCTGTGTGTTTCCCTTCAGAAAAGTAGTTAAATCCCAGGCTCTATGTCTTCCTACAAGCAAGACTTCGTTTCAGGTAAGGGCAGTCACTTTTCAGCTCAAACGAACTACATCTTTCACGGAACTCACACGTTTCTCATCTTAACTGACAATCATTGGATGTTAGAGGACCAGTGCTTTGTATCACTTTCAAAAGAAGAGTTGGACTAGATATGGTCCGTATGTGTAGGAAACACTGTTCTTTTGTTCTCAGCACACTCACGTTTCCTGCTGTCTTAGAGACTCTAGAAAGCAAGAGCGTGCTTCTTTCTAAAGCAGAGTGTGATCCATGGATGAGAACTATGCTGTGTGTTTGGCTTCAGAAAAGTAGTTAAATCCCAGGCTCTATGTCTTCCTACAAGTAAGACTTCGTTTCAGGTAAGGGCAGTCACTTTTCAGCTCAAAAGAACTACATCTTTCACGGAACTCACACGTTTCTCATCTTAACTGACAAGCATTGGATGTTAGAGGACCAGTGCTTTGTATCAGTTTCAGAAGAAGAGTTGGACTAGATATGGTTCGTATGTGTAGGAAACACCGTTCTTTTGTTCTCAGCACACTCACGTTTCCTGCTGTCTTAGAGACTCTAGAAAGCAAGAGCGTGCTTCTTTCTAAAGCAGAGTGTGATCCATTGATGAGAACTATGCTGTGTGTTTGCCTTCAGAAATGGAGTTAAATCCCATGCTCTATGTCTCCCTACAAGCAAGACTTCGTTTCAGGAAAGGGCAGACACTTTTCTGCTCAAAGGAACGACATTGTTCACGAAGGTCACACGTTTCTCAACTTAACTGACAAGCATTGGATGTTAGAGGACCAGTGCTTTGTATCTGTTTCAGAAGCAGAGTTGGACTAGATATGGTCCCTAGGTGTAGGAAACACCGTTCTTTTGTTCTCAGCACACTCATGTTTCCTGCTGTATTAGAGACTTTAGAAAGCAAGAGCGTGCTTCTCGCTCTAAAGCAGAGTGTGATCCATGGATGAGAACACTGCTGTGTGTTTCACATCAGAAATGGAGTTAAATCCCAGGCTCTGAGTCTTCCCACAAGCAAGACTTCTTTTCAGGTAAGGGCAGTCACTTTTCTGCTCAAACGAACTACATTGTTCACGAAGCTCACACGTTTCTCATCTTAACAGACAAGCATTGGATGTTAGAGGACCAGTGCTTTGTTTCAGTTTCAGAAGAAGAGATGGACTAGATATGGTCCGTATGTGTAGGAAACACCGTTCTTTTTTTCTCAGCACACTCACGTTTCCTGCTGTCTTAGAGACTCTAGAAAGCAAGAGCGTGCTTCTCGCACTAAATCAGAGTGTGATCCATGGATGAGAACTCTGCTATGTGTTTGCCTTCAGAAATGGAGTTAAATCCCAGGCTCTGAGTCTTCCTACAAGCAAGACTTCGTTTCAAGTAAGGGCAGTCACTTTTCTGCTCAAACGAACTATATCGTTAACTGAGCTCACACGTTTCTCATCTTAACTGACAAGCATTGGAAGTTAGAGGGTCAGTGCTTTGTATCAGTTTCAGAAGCAGATTTGGACTAGATATGGTCCATATGTGTAGGAAACACCGTTCTTTTGTTCTGGGCACACTCAGATTTCCTGCTGTATTAGAGACTCTAGAAAGCAAGAGTGTGCTTCTCGCTCTAAAGCAGAGTGTGATCCATGGATGAAAACTATGCTGTGTGTTTCCCTTCAGAAACGTAGTTAAATCCCACGCTCTATGTCTTCCTACTAGCAAGACTTCGTTTCAGGTAAGGGCAGTCACTTTTCAGCTCAAACGAACTACATCTTTCACGGAGCTCACACGTTTCTCATCTTAACAGACAAGCATTGGATGTTAGAGGACCAGTGCTTTGTATCAGTTTCAGAAGCAGATTTCGACTAGATATGGTCCGTATATGTAGGAAACACCCTTCTTTTGTTCTCAGCAAACTCATGTTTCCTGCTGTCTTAGAGACTCTAGAAAGCAAGAGCATGCTTCTTGTTCTAACGCAGAGTGTGATCAATGGATGAGAACACTGCTGTGTGTTTCACTTCAGAAATGGAGTTAAATCCCATGCTCTATGTCTCCCTACAAGCAAGAGTTCATTTCAGGTAAGGGCCGACACTTTTCTGCTCAGAGGAACTACAAGGTTCACGAAGCTCAAACGTTTCTCATCTTAACTGACAAGCATTGGATGTTAGAGGACCAGTGCTTTGTATCTGTTTCAGAAGCAGAGTTGGACTAGATATGGTCCCTATGTGTAGGAAACACCAGCCTTTGTTCTCAGCACACTCACGTTTCCTGCTGTCTTAGAGACTTTAGAAAGCAAGAGCGTGCTTCTCGCTCTAAAGCACAGTGTGATCCATGGATGAGAACACTGCTGTGTGTTTCACATCAGAAATGGAGTTAAATCCCAGGCTCTGAGTCTTCCTACAAGCAAGACTTTGTTTCAGGTAAGGGCAGTCACTTTAATGCTCAAACGAACTACATCATTCATGAAGCTCACACTTGTCTCATCTTAACTGACAAGCATTGGATGTTAGAGTACCAGTGCTTTGTATTAGTTTCAGAAGAAGAGTTGGACTACATATGGTCCGTATGTGTAGGAAACACCGTTCTTTTGTTCTCAGCACACTCACGTTTCCTGCTCTCTTAGAGACTCTAGAAAGCAAGAGAGTGCTTCTTTCTAAAGCAGAGTGTGATCCATTGATGAGAACTATGCTGTGTGTTTGCCTTCAGAAATGGAGTTAAATCCCAGGTTCTGAGTCTTCCTACAAGCAAGACTTCCTTTCAGGTAAGTGCAGTCACTTTTATGCTCAAACGAACTACATCGTTCACTGAGCTCACACGTTTCTCATCTTAACTGACAAGCATTGGAAGTTAGAGGGTCAGTGCTTTGTATCAGTTTCAGAAGCAGATTTGGACTAGATATGGTCCATATGTGTAGGAAACACTGTTGTTTTGTTCTGGGCACACACAGATTTCCTGCTGTCTTAGAGACTCTAGAAAGGAAGAGTGTGCTTCTTGCCCTAAAGCAGAGTGTGATCCATGGATGAAAACTATGCTGTGTGTTTCCCTTCAGAAAAGTAGTTAAATCCCAGGCTCTATGTCTTCCTACAAGCAAGACTTCGTTTCAGGTAAGGGCAGTCACTTTTCAGCTCAAACGAACTACATCTTTCACGGAACTCACACGTTTCTCATCTTACCTGACAATCATTGGATGTTAGAGGGCCATTGCTTTGTATCACTTTCAAAAGAAGAGTTGGACTAGATATGGTCCGTATGTGTAGGAAACACCGTTCTTTTGTTCTCAGCACACTCACGTTTCCTGCTGTCTTAGAGAATTTAGAAAGCAAGAGCGTGCTTCTTGCTCTAAAGCAGAGTGTGATCCATGGATGAGAACTATGCTGTGTGTTTGCCTTCAGAAATGGAGTTAAATCCCAGGCTCTGATTCTTCATACAACAAGACTTCGTTTCAGGTAAGGGCAGTCACTTTTCTGCTCAAACGAACTACATCATTCACTGAGCTCACACGTTTCTCATCTTAACTGACAAGCACTGGAAGTTAGAGGGTCAGTGCTTTGTATCAGTTTCAGAAGCAGAGTTCGACTAGATATGGTCCCTATGTGTATGAAACAGCGTTCTTTTGTTCTCAGCACACACACGTTTCCTGCTGTCTCAGAGACTCTAGAAAGAAGAGCATGCTTCTTGTTCAAACGTAGAGTGTGATCAATGGATGAGAACACTGCTGTGTGTTTCACTTCAGAAATGGAGTTAAATCCCAGGCTCTGAGTCTTCCTACAAGCAAGACTTCGTTTCAGGTAAGGGCAGTCACTTTTCTGCTCAAACGAACTACATCATTAACTGAGCTCACACGTTTCTCATCTTAACTGACAAGCATTGGAAGTTAGAGGGTAAGTGCTTTTTATCAGTTTCAGAAGCAGATTTGGACTAGATATGGTCCATATGTGTACGAAACACCGTTCTTTTGTTCTGGGCGCACTCAGATTTCCTGCTGTCTTAGAGACTCTAGAAAGCAAGAGTGTGCTTCTAGCTCTAAAGCAGAGTGTTATCCATGGATGAAAACTAAGCTGTGTGTTTCCCTTCAGAAAAGTAGTTAAATCCCAGGCTCTATGTCTTCCTACAAGCAAGACTTCGTTTCAGGTAAGGGCAGTCACTTTTCAGCTCAAACGAACTACATCTTTCACGGAACTCACACGTTTCTCATCTTAACTGACAATCATTGGATGTTAGAGGACCAGTGCTTTGTATCACTTTCAAAAGAAGAGTTGGACTAGATATGGTCCGTATGTGTAGGAAACACCGTACTTTTGTTCTCAGCACACTCACGTTTCCTGCTGTCTTATAGACTCTAG